>JANSTX010019295.1:0-16442 GCA_027564355.1 Penthetria funebris
TATCGAATGATACTTATTTGATTCATATTGTGCTTAATGTTGGTTAAAGCAAAATGATGTTAAATATATATATAAACATCTGCCTGATATTATATATATCTGATACATTATTGGTTTGGATCTGATTAATGTTTAAATTGATATACCATAAATTGATTATATTCCCATTTATATTGAAATTAATCAGCAAATATCATCATCTCAATCTACGCGACAACATAGCATCTTTTTATTTCACTTTATATATCTTAACACATTAACCATTTTCATAACAGTTCACCGCCACGTTGTTTTTGGTCGACAAGGTCTTCTACAACATGGATGTACAGTAAGCATTTGATCAGAAATTCAACTCATCAGAATGGTTAACCTAACTTTGACCATCAAGCCTATATATGACTAAATAATGTCAGATTGTTTATATACAAAAAAAACTCAATAGTCATTTATTCGTAATTTTGAAGCAAATTATCAGTATGTATATTTAGATTATGTATTAAGGTGCTCCGAGTATATGTTATAATTACACATACCAGATAGTTACTTGCCCCTGTGATTAGTAACATAGAACAGCAAGTATATGTTTAGAATATAAATCAAATATATCAAGGCATTTAGTAATCCTATCCATACGAGTTTCCGATATTTAATAAGATATAGAATTAATTCAATAATTTAATTAATTATAGGATACAGAATTAAAAAATAATTAATAATCATTGCAATCGGAAAAATTGACTATTTCAATGGGTCTATGGGGACGACATAGTCCTGGATCAGTTACCGAACCAGAACCACCACCGCCATTGCCACCAAGAAATAATAATTTAACATCAACAATATTTGCGAGACAATCAAGTCTAACTAAGATTGGATATATGATAAATACAGCCATGAATGGAGCTAAAAAATTACCGAGTAAGTATGTTAATATTAATATATGACAATCATAAAAAATACATTTTAATAATTATTTTGTAAAGTAAATTTAAATACGAGAACTCACAATATGATACTACTTATATATATCATCATGATTTACTATATTTATTTTATTCTTATCAAAATTAGTCGGAAAATACGTTGTTCGATCATAAAAAATATTCGAAAAGATGTTTCCATATACTTTTGTATGTGCGGCGACTGAAAAGCAACCACAAAATTAAATTGAATGATCACATGTACATGTTGTGGTCATCGGCAACATACGTTGCACCAACATAAAACAACTGCATACTTGCAACTCAGGCTTCTAAAAGGCGCAATTTGCACAAAAGAGATCAACAAAAAATATCTTGCATGGTATGGAAACACGATTACGACAACTTTGGTCTTGTGAAAATAGGCAAGTATTGGAAATTGCAACGTTAGAACAATAGTTAAACATTTACATAATGAGACAATCAGTCAATGATATTACAGGATACGCACTTCCCCTAAATTCTCAGAATAATTGAAGAACAATTTAAATCTCTTATGTGCAAAATAATGCGTTCGTTAAAAGCTTTTGAGGTCCTTGCGGTAGACGCTGTACCTCTATCCTGTTGGTACCACATGTTTGGATAGTTTTTCACAGCTAGACTTTAAAACGAATTCCAATACCGTTCCATATTGGGCACTATTATTCAAATATCGGCCATCGGTTCTTTCGGACACTACACCGCATCAAACTAGTACATTTAAGTGAATTTAATTGTCGCTGATGACCTGCTCTTATATCATCCGTAGACTATCCTACAGTTTTACTTGTTTACGAAGTTAAAACTTAATTGGAAATGGGCTTCAAAATCAGGATTTCCTTTTACTAATCAAGTCATAGAAGGTTATTTACTGTATCTTGTCGAAAATTTGCAATTAGTGGTATATTTGACATTCTATTATTAAGTATAGTTAATACTTAATTTAAATAGTTAATACTTAATCTATAATAATATGATACAAAATATGAATTCCTTTAAAAACCATTTGTTTTGCATGTTATTTACCAAAACTTTAATGGTAAGACTTTTTTTTATTTTCAACAAAGAATAACACATTTATATATAAAAATTATAACAAAAAATTTAAAAAAACATATTAGCTTCTTATTGTTTTTAAATTTTACTTTCAATATATAAATGGTTATTAAATATTGAAACTGAAAATATTTTGTATATATATCCAAACGGAAGACCGTTGTGCGATTATTTTCCAGCAAATACATGATTTTATTACAATCAATGTAATTTATAGTATACATTAAATAATGTCTACCGCATCGATGATTGTAGCTTCTTTCATTAGGAAGGTAGATGGCGAAGAGTTTTACAAAAGTGACACAAATGCGTTCTTTTTAGTGAGTAAGCCGCCATTGAGATTGTCATTGTGCGACATTTTTTTTTTTAGTCTATTTAGTCGTAAAAAAATGTGTTTGTAAATGAGTTTTTATTGTGAACAATTTAATAAAAGTGTAGTTAAAGAAAATTTATATATTAATTAAAAGTTAAATAACAGTTATTAAAGTGCGTTGAGTTTTATGAAGAAATATAAAAATTGTGATAATTTAATTTGACATGGCCGGTAAGAAAGTTTCTGCAAATTTATCTTTAAATTGACATGACATCCACACACGTTCATTCACCACCATATAACAACGCATACAAATTTCTTGTTTGCAAATTATTTTTTTTTTCCCTTTTTCTTTTTTCATTTTTCATTTTCTCTACACAAATAACGCCTGCTATAAATATAATATTGTAAATAAATTAAATTATATAATTATATATTATTATAATTGACCCAAATCTGATAATTACTAAATTATATAAAATAAAAAAAAATACTTTTGTGGATTGAATTGATTATTTGTTTGCTTCCTTTGTAAGCATAGTATTTCTCGATAGTACAAAAGTAGTTTTTATGAAAAAAAAAAAGTTAGTACAGCAGCATCGTTTATTAAAGACAAAATGAGATCGTCGACAAGAAACCACCGAAATTCACAAGAATTAATGTGACCAAATTATTATAATATAAATAAAAAAAAAAATGATTGATATACTATTGATAATTAATTATTAAACACTGTAGTGTTGTTTTACTACCAGAGTTTTTTTATTTATTTTTTTTTGTTTTTTTTGTTGTGTTTTCATAAACTTTTTAACACTACACACACAACCCAAAAGGTAGTTAGATTATTATTTCTTTATTTGCAAAATAATCATTTAATGCAGGGAGCACCATAAATAAATTAATAATATGGAATGCATTTGTTGTCTACAACAAAAAATGAATAAAGTTTTGTTTATTGATTAAACAATTTGTTTGCTTTTGTATCTAATAAACACAGTTCAAAATGTTTGTATTATATTTCGGAGCTCATGCCTCCTATTCTGTCCTGTTGTGCTGCGTCAATCATTTATTATGATGTTTTTTCTAACTAAGCAGTCATAGTAGTCCTATTTCTAGGAATTAAAGTAAAAATTTGTCTGGTATGGTTACGGGGTGCACCAATGTTGAAGTAATGCTATTAAGAATACATTTTAGAATCTCCTTCATACCTTCGACATATTGCCGTTCCCGTTGTGGTGCACTTATAAACATTACACTCAAAATAGTTGATAGAATATATGTGAGAAAACTGATCGATTTGTTGCATTTCATTGTTGAAAGTTTTTTTTTTTTGGACATATGGTCAATCAATACGGAAATAAATATTGGCATATCAATGCTTGTAGATGCTTTGTTCTTTATCATCATCATCTTAATAGCGCATCAAGGCATTTTGAATTGATTCATTGTCTTGTGATTTATACTTTATGCGTCACAATTTCTGCATTCAGAAATTTTAATCGTGCTTCAGCGGTAATTATATCATCAGTACGTTCGGTTTAAACCAAACTATATCAGTGACCGGACGTTTCATTGTATACCTTGCTAATCGACCACGTGTCAATGGCA
Source organism: Penthetria funebris (assembly GCA_027564355.1). Taxonomy (NCBI): domain Eukaryota; kingdom Metazoa; phylum Arthropoda; class Insecta; order Diptera; family Pleciidae; genus Penthetria; species Penthetria funebris. Next base: position 3,937 of record JANSTX010019295.1, read on the forward strand.
TGTTTGTCTGTGTTTCTGTGCCAACAAACATATTTCGTTGGCAAAGACAAGATCTTCAAGTCGATTGAGATGATTTTAAACATGTTTGACACCGTTATAAATGTTCTTGTTTCTACTATAAAATGTTTGGAGATCTGTTTTGGAAACTTTTTTTTTTAAATTGCGTCACCATTGCAACGTCAAATGAGTCAAAAAGTAATTTAAGATTTACAATAAATATGCAGCAAATCGCAATAAATGACTGACTGTTCATCAAGATAGAATACAGGCGGTGAGATAGAATACTTCAACAATAAAGTTTTATCCAAATTCAGAATTGATGAGAATGCTCTTGTTAATTGTTTCTTTTTTTTTTTCGACTCCTTCGACTAATTGATAATTTTCCACTTTAATCAACATTTTGTACAGTAAAACACCACTAAAATATAAAATAATTATTCTCTTAAATAAAAATTAACGAAATAAGATTTACAATAAACAATTTTTGTGTTACATCACATTAAAATTTTGTTGACAGCTAAATCTTGTTTATTGTTTGCTGTTTGCATGGCGTTTGTTCAACTATTTACCATTTTTATTATTTTAATTGTAAATAAAATATTACGCAAGTAAAATATGATTTATAAATGTATTAAAATGTGTGTACATTTTACAACAACTTTTGCATAAATTAATTTATCTGTTTCACTATTTTTTAATTTTATCTCGTAAAGTATATTTTTATTATCGTACAAATAGATAAAATGTTTTTTTTTTCGATTTTTATTAATTGTTTGTTGTTTTCGTTTCCCTACATTCTAAAAAGGGTTTATATTAGGTTAGATAGAGTGGGTGGCGAAGATTAGATTGCCAAATTTGCGTAGTTCTTTCAACCACGAGAAGAAATAGCTACCCCAAAAAGTGTTTTCAGTTTTCCAATCTGTATATAGGTAGTTTATTTTTATAACTGAATTTATATCATCCGCAATGAAGTTCTCGTATATCAAATGCATTGGAACAAGGAATATGTCAGCATATATGATATTTTTGTGATGTCATTGACCTCGTAATATCAGAATTATGTACTGTTATTTACACGTCCAAATTTCAGATTGTTATTTTGTTAAAAATCGAACTTAGCTCATTCGGTTAGGTTTTTAGTGTTTTGTTCTATTTCTAACAAAACAATAATCTGAAATTTGTAGTTACTGTTAAAAGGTGATATGTTGCAAAGTAACGCAAAATAATTAGGTGTTTCATTTTTATATTAGTAACTCTTGCAAAGTTGAACGTAGTGAACTTCATGGAAAAAATAAAATATAGAAAGAAGCACAACGAATGGGAAATGTCACATTTTTTCAATGGTTTTTACTTTGTTCGATATCCTGTATCCTGCCGTTATCCAATCTAGCTGAAATTTGACACACATACAAAATATAAAATAATTATTATATTTACTCCGCGATCAGAAACACAATAATCAAATAAATAAATACGGAAATTCACCTTTCACCGTAAATTTAATGGACATGTATCTAGTGCGAATTTCACGAATCATCAGAATAAATGTCTAAATCGATATTTGAACAAATTTGCTCCTACGCCAAACCGAATCGACATAACCTGTATACAACCCCCTTGACATCAAGTTTGTATATAATTCAAAGAAAAGTTTTTAAATAAAAAATTATGACTTTGGGGTGTTTTCTAAATACATAAATTAGTCTCTATGGGATTTTATTTGAAATTGTTATAACTATTATAACACTTTATAACCTTTCGCCTAATTTCTCTAATGATCAATCATTCACCAAAAATAGTTCATTGTAACGATTTATTATCTCCATGTTATTAACTATGTGAATTTCTTTTACATTTGTTTTATTCTCAAACAAACAAACTGTTTCAAGAAAATGTTCCATATTTGTACGAGTATACAACTTTTTTTTTTTTAAATATTTTATTTCATTGAAAATTTGTTATTGTGACAACAACATAAATTAACGTCAATAACAAAATTGATATATTTACAATTCACCGAGCAAGTTGTTTTTCCATATATTAAATTTATTAACATAATTTTTACAATTTAGGGATATTAGAAGAAAAAAATAAAATATTTTACTTTAGTAAACATCTTAAAATGATACGTAAATTGATTTTATTAAAAAAAAAACTGCGAAAAATATTCCAAAAGAATTGTCAGTGTTTATGTAATACGATAAACTGTACAATGACGTTATGTAAATGGACATTATTTTAAAAAGTAATCGTTGAAGGTTTTGTGACTTCTCTAGCATATTTTTGAAAAACATTTCTATCTTATATTCTTTCTGAATAAGAACATTCGTGGTTATTTCCCGCCAATGCACACAATATTATACATTATTTAAATCATAATTTAGATGATAATCATCTAATGTAAACTATAATGTTGTCTATACTCGTATACTCTTATTTTATAAATAAATATTGAAATGACATCATTAGATCAAGTTAGACATGCCATAAATTACTTAGTCAAATGTTAATTGTTACATTCATTATATGTAATCATAAGTTTGAACATGTAAAATATAATCAATGACTATTCATATCGGATGCTGTTTTCCAGTTTTACCAAATACGAGAGTAGGTTACATTTCATTGAATTTAATTCATATTAAGATGTATATTGGTAATATCACGTGAACTTATAGAGCAGTCAATCTACGGCGTAACAGCACATTTTTAATTTCACACATTTTCTAATCACGTGAGCTCACATGTTTATATGTGTTTTTAGCATTTTACTTTGCAACTTGACTGAAACGAGTATGTAATCATGAGAGCTATTCCAAATTGAGTATTTATACTTGTTGTATACCAGTTTTTATGAGTCGTTCAAGTTTTGTAATTGTATTTATGATAATTTTAACTTGCAGCTAATCTGTCACTTCAATAACATTAAATGTCTTTTTAATGATCTCTACTTACTCAGCTAAATATTTAAATACTTTCGCAGAGTGAGGTATCTGTTTTGTTGGCGAGAATTTTATTAATCAAGCTTCTATCTTTTTGGCAATTGGAATTGTTTCGCTGTATGTATTTTTTAGGATCAATTTTAAGTAACTATCAACAATTTATTAACGACAGAAGTCAACTCATTTCACATAACTGTACCATATATTAGATTTTAATGTAACTACTGTGAAATATGCAGTTTATCGGTTAAAGATTTGAATTATTCGGTATAGTGGTGTGAGTCACACCTAGTTTATTGGTGAAATTTTTATTCATCAAGTCAACAAACAATATAATCTATATTTTTAGCCTTGATCATACACCTATCATATTATAATTGGCATTGTGATGCGTGATTGTATTTTCAGGTGGTACCAGACATGATAACTCCATCCACCACCGGAATAGTTACGTCTATTGCTTTGTTGCAATTGTTTTAATTGGCTTTATATATTGAAATGAGAAAATGGTTGTCGATATTCTCATATAGAGAATTTCAAACCATCGTCTGTTTGATATCAGTTTGAATAAGAAATCCATAAGCATATAGGTTAATAAAAGATATAAATAACCACAGTTCAATGGTATATTTCAGTAACAGTGTTCCAGTACAAATATACTAATGAAATTTATAGAAGTTATTCATTATTGCATCTTGAAACATTTGCAACTATGTTGGCCTTTTTATTCTGAACTAAAAAAAAATTGTAACTAAAATGTAATATAAAAGCGTAATTGTTTTGTTGCAACAACTAGACATTATGTCTACATATTTTGGTATAAGAAAAAAAAATGCTAAAGCTTTTTCATATGTACATTAAATCAATAAATTATACAATTATTGTTTATTATATGACGTAACAATTCAGATAAAACGTTGGCAATTAGCAGTAGAAGTTATATGTGGTTTAGCTGGCTTTCCTATTAGCAACCTACTGTTAGAAAAGTGTAATAATAATTGAAGTTATAGATATTTATGCAATTTTATGGTGTATTTACTTTTGATTTTGTATACAAAAACATACTTTTGTTTTCCCATGCCATCGTCAGTACAGCAAGTAATTTGGATACTTAAATTCCGGAATCACTGCCCAGAATCGAATTCAACATGGAACCCTTTTCTATTCAATTAAGTGACATATGTGGTATTTTGACATTAAAAAGGCAGCCGGACATGAAAGGTATTCCGTCCATATTAAAGTACAGTTTTTTTGTGTATAGTCAAATCATATGCTAGTACTTTTACAACTCTTGTCTTAAATGATTGAACCTGTCAAATGCGAGCACATCGTTAATTTATTATAATAAATATATACTCTAAGCTTTCGATTCATTATTATAATATCCATAGCATAATAAAGTATGTAATTAGAATCAATAATATTGTCAGACTCTCAATTATAACATGAATATTATATCTCTGTTTGACTATACTTTATTATTATTTAAATTGTGAAATTATGAAATATCAACGAGTATATGTTTTTTATTTTGCCAATAGACTCGTATATAGTTGCATAGAATATGGAATTCATAAATTGTAATATTCATATCTCTCTTAATATCTCTTAAATAGGAACTTATTATTTGTGAAATGGCAAAACAAGATTTTAATTAAATAAGTTGCATTTTGAAATTCTTAATTTTTCAGGCAGTATAAGCAATTTTAACCATATACTCGTATATTAAACAACAAAATTCACTCCGATTTTATAGCAAAACATTGATTATGTTTTGATAGAAGATTACGTTTGTTTGAAGGTTACACATGATACTGAGTACTACAATTACTATTATTTATTTATTATTATATTTAATAGTAGGTTATGGTTAACTACTTCTTTTTTTTTTTTGTTTGTAGAAAACACATGATTCATATATGTGATATTTGATCTTATTTATCTTTTGAATCGGGTATTTTATCTAATTTTGTTGATTATCAAAAATATTTGTTCGTAATTAGTTTGATAATAAAGAAATAATCACATAAATTTTAAGTACAAATGAGGAAGAACGTCTTCAGAATACATACGTAGAGTGTCTGTTTTAGTACTTACATATATCGTTCTCGTCACGGTATACGTAAAGTTGCATATTAATGATTTAAAAGTCAATACATGAGGGAACACAGCTGAAATACCCTATGTGTTCATTGTGTGACATAAGCGTACGATTTTTTCTATATTATTTTTTGTATTACATTTTAAGAATAGGGTTAAATTTATAATTTAAACCTTTATGTATAAAACCATAATATTCTCAACCCAACCAACCACTTGAATATATTTCACCATAAACTTTATACCGAATTTATTTTACTTAAATAATTTTTTTTTAAATTATTTATTTGTGCAACATTTCATGTGAAAAGACATCATACTTTTTGAATAATAATCAAAAAATTTCTTCGTTGTTTTCATAAAGCTCTATTATTAACCTTAATATTTAATGTAATATTTAAAGTTTCGTTAACAATGATAAACTTTGCTAATTAAAGCGTGAAACTTTATTTTCATTACCAACTATGTTTATTTATAAAAGATTATGTCAATGATAGAAAAGGACACACTACGTTAATGTTGCAAATGTCGGCTGTGTCGAGTCGGCTAGTTGAATTTTATTAAAAAATTAACTTGTGTAGTGAATTTTGTCGTGTTGCAATTTATTATGATACAGTAATTAGCAATCAGCTTAATTGCATAATGTTCATTCTGATATCTCATGTATATTGCTTGTTATATGTGTATATTTTTATACATATAGAATATAACAGCAACAGTGGTAGCAACAGCGTAAAGTGGGTTTAATTATACAACTTATACATTAAGTTATATAATTAAACCAGTGGGTTTAATTATACAACTTATACATTAAGTTATATAATTAAACCCACTTTACACTTCACTGGTCAACGTACCGAAATACTTAAATATTTATTACTGACCAACTGCATGCAGGTATTTGGTTAAAATTTGTTGTTACATGTGTGTATTGGAAACGCTAAATTAACATCGTAATGCCTCCTATGCGCCCTTGTGGCATAACGGTTAAAAACTTTCGAATATTATGCTGGTTTTGAAATCAATTCGTAGAGTAATTTATATAATTTTTCGCACTTGCAAAGTAAAGTTCAAATTTAGGAAAAATAGTGGTGACTATGAAAATATAATTATCTTCACTTGATGAAACGCATTCGAAAATGGTTGTTAATAAACGAAATCGGAGAATTTTTCTGATATAAGCAACCGACAACAAAATTCAATGCATGCAATCGCCGATGCATGCACTGAAAAGCGTTTTATTTTATGGTATTTATGGCATCCCTCAAAAATGATGGCATTGTTAGTTTATGTCAATTTGATGCGTATTAGAGCATTTATCAATAAATGTTTGTTTGCAAAAATTGATAACTTTGATGGAGACTCCACATTTCCATCTACCATATACATTTAATGACACAATCATTTTACTGAAGTACAAATTCAGTAACTCAAGATTATACAAGAAAATGACTCGTTTAATAGAACTCGTCGATTTAACACGCACGCAGAAGTAAGATGCAGGCAATTTTAAGGTTACAGAAATGGCAGAATTGAGTGGTTTAATAATTAGTCAATATAATTCGTTTTGAGCACCATAGGAACCCGATTTAAAATAATTTTTAAATCTGATTTAGTAAACTGGGTATGGAAATGTAAGCGCTCCATCTTTTGAATATGGTATCGTTTTAAAATTTCAAGGACATGATCGTAAAAAACAATGCAATCAATTTTGGAATAATCCTCTTTATGTATCTGTCTCATTTGTAATTTTCACTACTTGTTTATAATAAAAAGTACTATTATCGTTACAAGCTTACATATATACGAGTAAGTTATTCAAGTCTATCATTACTTCACATGTGTATCCCAAATATAGTTTGCACTGCCTGTAGAATATTTGAAGTACTATGGCACCTTCAAAAATTAAAGTTTTGTTATTGGGTTTCATCTTAGTTATGAAAGTAGCATGTTTTTTAATTATAATTATACTCGTATAAAATATGTAATATATACTCATATGTTAATACAATAGAACCAAATTATATATAGGTCATATTTACACATATCTCACTAGTATGTTATCATTACTTTTAACGAATTTCTTATCTGCTGCGTAAATTTTAGTTTAATATTTCATTGATTTTTTTTTTTTATTTTAATTTTATTTTTTTGTTCTTTTCTATATTCTATAGGTAATGGCGAAACATCGTGGTGCTTCTCACAAATTAAAGGTGCTCTGGACGATGATGTCACAGATGCCGATATTATTTCATGTGTAGAATTTAATCACGATGGTGAACTTTTAGCTACCGGTGATAAAGGTGGTCGTGTAGTAATATTTCAAGTAAGTGAGGTATTTACGTAAATATATATTTTTATTTTCTAACTGAAGATAATAGACATTTTCTATTTTTATAAACAAATTATGCTCAATTGGGCACAATTGTTTTTATGAAAATAGAAAATGTGTATTATCTCTCTGTTGTATAAATTGTAGTGAGTATTAATGTAAACAATGTATCGTTAAGCAATCCAATTGTAATGTAAGAAAATTTTATGTACTTGTCGACGGATCTTATTTCAGGTGATTTGTTTTAAATATTATTTTTTAATCATATTACAATTAAGTAAAATAAATTTTGATTATCTATATTCGCAAAAGGTTCATTAGCCTAGTGAATCAATTGTAGAAAAAGGGAATTAATATATAGCTTTATCATTGTAAAATGTATACATTTATTGTGATTTCTAATCAAATTATTTCAATTTATTAATATAGAAAATGTATGCGTTCTATCATAAAATTTAATTTTTAAAATCTCCAATAATATTATTTTTACTGATTTTAATATAGAGGTTTTCAAAACAACCAACACAGTTAATACACTAATTTAATTAAGAAATATGTAGTGCATACTGTCACTGACCTAATAATATGATAAAATCTTGCATTTATTCATAAGTTAATGCTAACGTAGGTCATTCTTTCTCGATTTCTATAGTATAATGTAAATTGCAGAACTGATAATAAAAATGCTCATAGGTTTAAGCAATAAAATTATTTATCGATAAATTGATTAAATTAGAATATATTGATTTTAGAAATATTTCTACATAACTGTTATAATTTATTAGTACAGTAAATTTAAATAATTTACATGCTTCAATATATAGTTAGCCATTGTCAAATGTGTATGTAGTATATGCTGCATCAATTTGAGTACTTACTGATATTTTATGCATATTAATTAGTTAAATTTATGGAACACGGTAATTGAAAATATTATCAACTTATTATAAATTTTTCCCTAAATTAAAATATATACAAATGTATTTAAAAATATTGACTGCAATCTGTTATTTCATTAAAATTTTAATAACTTAATGTATTTATTTATTAAACGTATACGAGTAAAGATTTGTTGATTTTGAATTTTAAAAAAATTGGCGTGCAACACGAATTTATCATAATATACAGTAATTGGCAAGTGTATAATACTACGTTCATTTTATACATAAAATTAATTAATTACATTTAAATATTACAGTTTCAACATAACTGTTCTAACATCTGTAATTTGTAACGACCTTTAGTACAATTTTTTAATCATATCTGTATTAAATTTATCAAATTAATTGATAATGATAATGATCCCACCACACCACATATTGCAGTATACTGTCACTTATAGTGGATGTAAAGATTACTGATGAATATTTAGAAATATTTCTGTTGCTCATAACCGACTATTTTGTGTATTACCATAGTTCAATTAAATGAAAATTAGCCTAATTTTTTTTATGAAAATTAGGATTATCATGAGTAAGGTGTACAATATTATTCATTATTGTCGTAAATGGTTTGATGGAAGTGACTCTTGTGCCACAAGGTTAAGCAATGCGAATAGTGGGATAATTTTAAACAATTTAAAAATATTGTATAATAGCTTGGACATAAAATGGAAATTTAAATGGATTTTTATCTTTATACATAATTTCACACAAAGTTGTTGTCTTAAGTTCCTTTTTTTTAGCATGGTATCGAATTTAGGTTAATGTATTGTTTTAAACACTATCTAGAGCAGCAGAAATGTCTTTATCTGATCTTCTCGGATGTTGTGACCAACGCTTGTGCTTATCAACTAACCACAGAACATCTTTCTTCAAAGTCATTCAGTAAACGATAAACAGTACTGGTTTTGATGACATAATGTGTCTACGCAAAAATTCACGTTATGTTCTAGTCATCACACGTTGTCCAAATTTATAATTAATAAAATGCCAATAAATCAAAACAGTAATCTTCCCCACAAATTCCTTGTATATACTGATCTGTACTGTTATCGTCACTAACAGTGACTCCTTTTGAAGACTTCACTTACTGGTCTAAATTTAGTATTGTTTATTTGTGTCTTTAATGAAATAAGTTTAAATATTTAACAAAAAAAAATAATTGTACGTTCGAGTACGTATTAATAAATTTGACTTTGTTTTATTTACATTATATCATAAATGTTTTTATATGTTATTTAATTTTTGTTTTTTTTTTTTTTTCATGTAAAATAGAGAGATCCTGCCTCAAAAATAGCCATACCTCGAAGGGGTGAATACAATGTTTATTCAACATTTCAATCACATGAACCGGAATTCGATTACTTAAAATCATTAGAAATAGAAGAAAAAATAAATAAAATAAGATGGTTAAAGCGTAAAAATCAAGCACATTTTCTATTGTCAACAAATGATAAAACAATAAAATTATGGAAAGTATCTGAACGTGATAAAAAATTTGAAGGTTATAATACAAGAGAGGATAGCGGTACAGTTAGAGATCCGTGTCTAATAACATCATTAAGAGTTCCTGCAATAAAACCAATGGATTTAATGGTAGAAGCATCACCAAGACGAATATTTGCGAATGCACACACCTATCATATAAATTCAATATCAGTTAATTCAGATCAGGAAACATATTTATCTGCCGACGATTTACGCATAAATTTATGGAATTTAGAAATAACCGATCAAAGTTTTAATATTGTTGATATAAAACCGGCAAATATGGAAGAATTAACAGAGGTTATAACAGCTGCTGAATTTCATCCAACCGAATGCAATTTATTTGTGTATTCAAGTAGTAAAGGTACAATACGATTATGTGATATGCGTTCGGCAGCATTATGTGATCATCATTCAAAACAATTTGAAGAACCAGAAAATCCAACGAATCGAAGTTTTTTCAGTGAAATTATTAGTTCAATTAGTGATGTTAAATTGAGCAATTCAGGACGCTATCTAATTTCTAGAGATTATTTAAGCATTAAAGTTTGGGATTTACACATGGAATCAAAACCAATTGAAACTTATCCGGTATTTGAATTTAAATATTTTACTTTGTTAGTAGTTTGTGAATGGGATTTCTAGTGTTATTACTGACTATTACCAAACACGTCAGCACCCATCTCGCCGTTACCTACACGTTATTAATTTTTTTGTTTCTAGTAATTGTCAAAATGCCTGATAAAAATTAAAATTTACGTTTTGTAATCTCTCCGCACCGTCTATATAATCACTTTCATGTTGTAATGGTGTTCATATTTTAATGTCCGCTATATCACATACTTTTTACGCAACGGTTCTTTTTAAATGATTACGTTGATTTTATTAAAAATTTTGTTCTAATGTGACTTGCTTTAAACCTATACTACATTAGTTATCATTTGTAGTAGTACAACTACTATCAACCCAAAAACTCAAAGCTTTCATACATGAAGATGTTAAACACCCAATTTATCATATTTTCTGGATTTGCTTGACAAGAAATGGAAAAGAAAACACAACCACATTGTCAGCTTGCTAAAAATGGAATTGATTTTATCAGTTCATTGTCGATTGACAATTAGTATTTTTCGAACAGGTTTCAATGCACGTAACTTACCAGACCACTCGGCTCCATGATTATGTAATTTAACCGTTAAATATTTCAAAACTATTCCAATATATGGTTGAATTTTAGGTGTGGCTGTTCTTTATCATCATTGTTTTTTTTTTTGTTTGTGTATGCTGCTAAAATTGTGGTTTGGAGGTGCTGTGGTATGAAGAACCCAAATTTTTGATATCTATTTGTTGATTTAAAATTTATTAAAAAAATTTTATGATCTTGCCATGAATTTACATATTTTGTGATCGAAATACCTGGTGACACCATGTGATAGATTGATAGATAATTGAATTAAATCACCTAAATATTATTGGTCACTTGGTATGCATTTGAATATTTAATAATCGGTGACACCATTTGATAGATAGACACATAAATATATAGATGAATTGTGTGAATTAAATGTTATTGGTACAATAGTTTCTTGTTATAATGGTTATAATAACTAACTGTTTTTAATTGCATGTGAATATATTGATTTTAATTTTTCTGATTTTTACAGGTTCACGAATACTTAAGATCAAAATTATGTTCATTGTATGAGAATGATTGTATTTTTGATAAATTCGAATGTTGCTGGAATGGAAATGATACAGCAATAATGACTGGTAGCTATAATAATTTTTTCCGTGTATTCGATCGAAATACAAAGAGAGAGGTAACACTTGAGGCATCACGAGACATAATAAAACCAAAAACGGTGTTAAAACCACGTAAAGTATGTACCGGTGGTAAACGAAAAAAAGATGAAATTAGTGTTGATTGTCTTGATTTTAATAAAAAAATACTTCATACGGCCTGGCATCCATTAGAAAATATAATTGCTGTTGCGGCGACCAATAATTTATTTATATTTCAGGATAAATTTTAGCTAACATTTTTTTTTTGTTGTTATTATTTGTTTAAAAATAAATCATTTATTATTATTTTAATTAATTACTTATATTGATCGATCATATTAATTAATACTTATTATTATTCTTAAACAATTATAATATAATTATTAGGTTACAAACAAAAAAAAAAAAATTAAAAAATACAAACAAACAAACAATAAAAGAATCAACAAAGAAAATGTGTAAATAACATTATCATATAAAATATTTCATAAAACACACGAAAAAGTGACAAATAAGAAAAAAACATTTACAAAACAACGGTAAAGTCAACAATTATTATATAAATTATTTGAATTTTTATTTAAAAACATTAAGAAGAAAACAACACGTTTTTTTTTCTTTTTAAAAAAAAAAAACAAAAAATCGTTTGTCTGTTATCCTTTTGTTCCTTTTTTTAAAAAATTAAAAATGATTTTCATTAAAGCTTTTTTAAACTAATTTTTTTAATAAACTACTGTAAAAGCATTTTAATGTTTAGTATTTGTATCTTTGTTTTTTATTTTTTTTTAATTTTTATAAAAAGGCAAATAGTTTTCTTTTTTTAAAATGTAGGTAGTTTTTATTTTATTCCATATTTTAAATTTATAATAAATTTTAATTTTTTTTTTTTTTCTTTTACATCTCTTTTTTTCTTTTTTTTTT
>JANSTX010019306.1:0-16441 GCA_027564355.1 Penthetria funebris
TTAGTCGGTAAGCTTGAATATATTTTTGGAAAATCAGTCATCAATTAACGTTAAAAAAAGCAATACTCCTTAATAATTATAAATATAAAAACGATTAATATGAGTCACAAAACAAGCTGAATATATAATTGACCATATTGACATCATAAAATTGACTCAAAGTTGTTAGAATACAATATATAATTAAATAATTCTCCTTATGGTGAAATAACATATTTCGATGTTGGTTTAATGGCATGATTGACGACTGTCTTAAATACTGTATTTATATCATTCATAATTCCCAGATTTTTATATTATTCTGTTGACAACATAGCCATTAAAATATACCATATGAAGAAATTCAATGAATTTAAGTTTTGACAATGATTGACCAAACGAGAGCTTTATAGGATAATGGCGAGCCCGATGGGAACGTTCAGTTGTTGGACATGTTCAAATTTTTAGCCAATTATGTTGTGCTCTGCCAAGAACTCCTTTACGCTATAACCTTCAGGTTTCGAAAAATTTGTAGCCACGTTACTGTTTTTCTATGACCGTCTTGATGGAGAGTAGCGACATAAACAAGAGGATTTTGACACATTGATTGTGAACGACCCAATCTTCTATTATCGTGAAGGTTCCAATACTATACAGTACAAAAAAAAATGAGAATAAATCTTTAGTTATTGTCATAATAGACGATTGCATTGAATACTGTATATTTATCTAATATAATAGTTGAAATATGGTCACTCATTAGATGTATAGACCTAGATTTATTTTGTTAACTTGAATACAGATTCACAAAAGAACTATAGTTAGCAGCCGATTTACACATTCATTTAACTAATTATTCAACTATCTGTTAAATTTGTCGTGCTACACATTGCAACTTTATTCTATATCAGGCTAAGATGATTTGTAGTATTATGAAAATATGAAACTTGACAAGACATTCATATATGGTCACATATAATATAATATATAAAGTGGATGATGATATTGAAGATTATACAAATAGACAAATGAATATTATATAACAACATTATTATCTATGAATAATGACTACTAATATATATTGTTATATCTTGTGTAACAAATGCAATTTTCATAATGTTATATAATTACAATAATTCAATAAAAACTATTACAATTGCATGGAAACTAATTGTATCAATGCAATTAGTACAATTACTACAAAATATACATAACAATGCATATACGAGTATTTAATTTCGCGAAACAAATTTTTATTAGTTATTATACTCTAAATATGCTGCAATATGCAATATGATGCATGTAATAAATATTTTACAATTCTTTTATTACTTCTTTGAACTAAACGATTGGCAATCATCGGCATTTAAAATGCAATTGTATTACAATTTGAATAATTTAAATATTTGTATTCGCATGGTGTGCATATAAAATCGAATCAATATTATATGCATAGAAATTATATGGTACTATAATATTCAATCGTTTTATCGCTAAGAACAAAATCAATTGGGATTAGTATTATGCAAATGATTTAGATCTCATTTAAAAATGCGGAGCTGAGGATTTCAATATGTTTGCAATTAAAACGAAATAAATGGTTGTAACCAAATATTTAATTATATGTAAACTAGAAGGGACAACCAAATTGAACAACTTATGAGTTTCTAACGATTATTATAATTGTTCTCAATATATCACTGTGCAACGCATTGATTAAAATATTTGAGTTCTGTCATTTTTGCTATAATTTTACGGTGCTTTTGAAGGTATACTTAATTTAGTAAAAATTAAAAAAATGAGTAGGCGATATATAGGAAAACCTAATAAATATATGAATCACATTTGAAAGAATCAAAAGTAATGTCACTCAGAATAACTAAAATACAACGAAACTTCAGAGAGTTTGTTCTTAAAGTTAAAAATTGAAAAACTGCCAAGAAAATTTAAATGGCTATGAGTGTGTAATTGTATGGATCAGATCTAAGTCTTAACAAAATTACTGCTTACAGTCCCAATAAATGATCAAAAGCATTTGATACCCTTTAATAGATAGTCAAATAAATGATATTTCGAATGCAAAATGCCATTAATTAATATGTATCGAACACAAACATATTTGTCTTTCATATGGATATTGTCATTCCAATATAAGCATATATGACTACTTTTATCATTAAATTAAAATTTTTACAGAACTGTTGCAAAATCAACCTAATTTGACATAATAATAAAGATATAATGATTAATGGAAAATAAATAAAATTTTGAAATGATCAAGACTCAATTATAAGTACCTCTGAAAAACTGTGCCGACCTGAGAAGACATGATTACCCTTTCAAAAGATAACAATCATTACCACCACAGATTCAATTTTACCCATTAAAACAGAATCTGTAAATCATAATTTAATTGAATATTATACTATCGGATGGTGTGAAATTCTATGAGATCATAACATTTCGATTTCATTTTGAAATGTTTACATGATCAGATAATAAATAATAAATATATAGTTTCGATGAGAAACTGCCTACTTGAGATATTTAAAAAATATTTTGTCTCCACTTTAACAATTTGCTACAGGAAGCATAATTTTTCATACGCACATATACGTAGTCTTCTGTTCTCATTATTTTAGATCAACTGAATTTTCAAAAATGTCTTAAAGTTGTATTAACTTTATACTCAAAAAACTGCATTATATTGTTCTCAGATTCCAATTTTCAAAATCAAGTGCTCTACTGAAAACCAAAATTTATCAAATATAAAGTTCATTCAATATAAGATCACATATGCTTACAGAAGAATATTCTTAATTGAGGTATAATACATAAATGTTCGAATCTGTAAGAAAATATGTAAAACTCTAGATCAGAAAAAACTACTGATAGTAGACTAAACCTCAGAACCATCTATGGTTATGATGATACTAAATGAGATCGCAAATATTTGAGAAATATAGTCAAATCAATTGTTTTTGGTAACACATACAAACAGCGGACCAGAGTTCGACAAATTAAAAATATAACCGAATAAGTCAAATTAGTTACTTACTCAAACTATGACTTTGAAATTTTGGTCCATAATCGCTTTTACAATATCCATGTGGAGTTGCATTAATTTCTCCAAATGGATGTGAATTATCCGGCAGACTTGATCTTTGTGATTTCAATAGAATATGTTCGTAATTATTCGTTCTTAATTCAACATCACTATTTCTATTTATTGTATTATTATTATTATTGTTATTACTATTATTGTTATTAATATTATTATTATTATTATTATTATTATTACTATTATTATTATTATTATTATTATTATTATTATTACTGTTATTATTAGAACTAATATTATTTTTATCGGATCGGTAATTTTGTATTGACATATCTGTTGTCGTCGTAGCAATTATTGCCGTGTTGGTAGTCGTTGGCGTCGTCATTGTTGTCGCTACTGTTATCGTAGGATCAGTCAATTTATCTTTAAGATAACTATCAATTGTATTACTCATTTTTTGTATTGAACTCTTTATGCCATCACTTAAAATTGATTGTTTATTAAATTGTTTTGATTGTTCATAAATTGTTTTATCATAAATTTCCATACGATGTGTTGTTGTTTGTACTTTATTTTCCATTTCCATATCTCTTTTGCTATCAAATTTTTGTTTATCAATTGAACGTTCCAGTGAATTTGTTTCCGATTGACTACTATAATTAACATCAATATTTTCATCATCATTGGATAAACGCCTTTTGACTAATTCTAATTGGGCATCACGTTCACGCATACTAGCCGTACGTTCTGGTTTTCTTGGTGCTATAGCTGATCTAATTTCACCTAAATTAGCATAAACATTGTCTTCTTTATTCATGTGTTGACTATTATTCGGTGAAAAAGATGAAGTCATTGATGATGATGATGACGGTGCAGATGAAGAATATATAGTAGAATGATTGTCGATAATACCCATTTTTAATTTTTTTCTAACCTCAGCACTTTTTGGTGGTGGTGGTCGTACTGGTTTTATAAATTCAATGCCCTTACGTAATGGAGGTGCTGGTGGTTTACCTGTTACAATTGTATCATTATTAACTAGAATATTTACCCCATTATTATTATTATTATTATTATTATTATTATTATTATTAATAATAATATTATTCATATTCATAGTACCATTGGTGGTATGACAAGTAACATGTCCAATTTCTTTGACAACTTCAACTTCTGTTGTATTAATATCAATTGGATGAATAATAACTAATCTTGGTTTTATTTGTGGAATATCTGATGAAGATATATGTTGTTGTTTTGTTTCATGAATACTTAATTTACTATTTGTATTATTATTACAATTGGCATTGTTATTATAAATTGCATCCTTTTTATTATTATCATAAATTGGTTCTGTTGATTTACTGGATCCGGTACCCATTCTTAAGAATTTTTTAATTGAAAATTTGGGTTTTTTCTTTTTTTCATCAAATAGACAATCTTGTGACAATGATAGACTTTTTCTTGGTGCTGGCTCTGGTGTTGTTGATCGATTTTTTTCCACCTGATTTTTATATTGTGAACTAAATGTATTGAGGCTACGAAATTTTGGATTTATAGTGGCTCGTTCACGTTTATCCTTTTCACGTATAACAGGAGACGTTGATTTACTGATGCTTCCTGTTGGATTTCTTGTATATAAAAATGAATATTGATCATCTGTTTTACTTTGTTGTTGTTGTTGTTGTAGTTGTTGTTGTTGTTGTTGTTGTTGTTGTTGTTGTTGTTGTTGTAATTGTTGTTGTTGTTGTTGATGTAGCTGTTGTTGTTGTTGTTGTTGTTGTTGTTGTTGTTGTTGCTGTTGTTGTTGTTGTTGTTGTTTTTGTTCTTTTAGCATAACTGAACCATTTAGTATTTCTTCAGAAGCAGAAATTATATGTTTGTCTTTTAATTCAATTGCATCTTTTGACTTCCCAGAAGTTAATAATTTATCCATTGTTATTTTTGAAACCATCAATGTCTGATCTTCAATTGATGGTGATGGTGGTTCAGGTGCTCTACTTTTTTTATTATATTTTGATAAATCAATACCATTACTACTACTAGTACTGTCTTGTTTTTTTAAGGTTGCCTTTGTCAATTTAGCATCATCATCACATATTGCTGATTTTGATGATGTTAACTGTAAAGGTTTCATAATTTGCTGTAATTGAGAAATGACCTGTTGTTCGGCTGTATTTGGTGTTCGTTTTACAAAAGCTTTAATTATACTAACTGTTGGTTTTGTTGGAACCATTGGTTTTTCAGCAGATGTTAATGATGTTGACAGTGACGATGATGATGACGAAGATATTGATGATATTGATGCAGGCACAGTTGATGATACCGCAGATGTATGTTGTCTTACGTCTGAAATGATTGGTGGTGGTGATGTTGGTAATGCTGGTGCTGTTTCAGAATGTACATCTCCATCAGGATCAGCACTACCATCTGGTTCACCTGCCAATTCACGACTTTTATTTGCCGAAAATATTTTCTCTCCTCTTTCTTGTCGTACTTGAATATCTTCATAATCTGTATTCATTAAACTATCATTTGTCTTATGGACTTCATTTTTATTGTCAATATTTTTATAATTATGTGATGGCATTGATGTTGTTGTAACACAAATACCGATACCACTATCAGATTCACTTCGATTCATTGAACACATATCTTCGTCACTACTACTACTACTACTATTACTACTGCTGGCATAATCAAAACTTGATCCAGTTGAATCGAGTGCATCATCTGATGATGCTTTTGTAACAATTAATCCATCTGATGTTATTTTACTCATAAAATTATAATTATTTGATTTTTTACGATTTTTATTTGATGAAAACATTTCGGAAATTAAATGATTTGAAAAGAAAGATGATGATGATGATGATGATGATGATGACGATGATGATTTATTTTTATTTCGAATTTCCAAATGGACATCATTATTCTTTGATGATTTTTCTGTTAAATTATCAACTGTATCATCAATTGAGGCATTCTTTGTTATATGATAACCATCTGGTATATTTTCATAACTATTTGCTGCTTCAACAACATCATAATAACCGGATGAAGTATTTTCATGATCTGAATGAATACTGTCATCGGAATCGGAAAATTTTGGGAATACACTAATTTTTGGTTTTACCTGATCTTTAATAATTGGTGTATTACGTGATATTAAACGTTTATTTTCAATTGTATTCTTTTTGACTTCTAATTTTATAATATTTTCTTTATTTTTTTCCAATGTTTCGGAAATTTCTTCCATCAATGTTTTTTCTGTAGATGGTAATTTTTTTTGTGTTTTTTCCATTGGTGTTTCTGCAACATATTCAACACCCGATGATTTTATTATTGTTTTTAATACAATTGGTGGTTTCAGTTCCTCAGTGGTAGACTTATTCAAAGTTGATGTTGTTGTACTTGTAGTATTTGTAGAACTATTTGTTACTGTTGTACTATTCGTATTAGTTATTGTCATCGTTGGATTTGTAGACTTATTAACAGTAAATTTTTGTTTAATATCATTAACCTTATTTGTTGATACTGGTCCACCAAATGGCATTATAGAAATTTTAAGGGTTTGTTTTTTACCATCAGAATCTTTCATTGATGTTCCCAATTGTAATGCGGCAAATGATCTTTTAATATTTACTTCTGGATCGCCTAGTAAATTACCATTATTCATATTAAAATCAGTATTGATTTTTGTAATTTTTTGTAATTCTTCGTGACCACCATCATAATCGTCTTTATTTAAATCGTCTTCGATTGTTGTTTGCGAAAATTCAGCAGCATCATCGTCATCATCATTATCATCATCATCAGCATCAGAATTACTATTTTGTTCAGAATCAGACCATTCACCACCATAACCAATTACTTCAGATAATTCTTTTGGAAAATTAACTTTTGCTTTTTTCGATTTTTTTGTTTTAAATTTCATAATACTTTTTGGTGGCACAATAGTTTTTGATGGCATTTTTATTTTCTTAATGTCTGGCAAAAGATTTTTATGCTCTTCTTTTGATTTAAAACAATTTGAGCATAAATCTTTTTTCCAGGCATTTTGAGCAAATCTAGGGCAAATTGTCGACATAATGTTTAACTTTATGTTGTAATATGTTTTCGTTTGTTAATATATTTTTTATTTTTTTTTTTTTTTGAAAATTAATTTTCTAAATGAACCATTTTTTGTTTTGTGGTTTTGGTGATTCTGTAAAGAAAAGAAAGGACATTTTGTTAAATACATAAATTATTTATATTTTAAATATGGTAATTGTTTATATATGTATATTTGTTTCATAATTGGTATCGTACATTAAAGGATATAAATAAACATATCTAACAATATTATATTCAAAACCTTGATATAGTCTGCAGTATTATTCGGGGAAAAATCCACATATCACCTATACTAATCTTGAACCATTAGAGGTTCTTAAATGGATCATAATTTTAACTACAATTTATTTTGAAATTAGTTACTATTTCAAGAAAGCATACATAGTTTTTTTTTTTTTGTGCTATTTACTTTTACGAAATATCTAGTTACAGACATGGTTGAACAGTTTTCACATATAAAAGAATTTCACAATACAATTTAGCCAATAATGAAACTTTAAATGATTGCAAAAAAAAAAATCAGCACAGTTCTTTAAATTATCATCTTCATTATAACTCAAGCATATATGCAAATAGTAATAGTTGCTAAACTAGAAACAGAAATTATTAGCTTTTTTTTTTATTTGCCAACATGATGTATACATGATATATAGTGAGAATCATATGTATAATTTGAATATATGGAAGAAATTGAAAAATAATTATAATTTGTATTTTAATTATTTTGCAATTAAAAACAAATAATAATTTCCGGTTTTATTATTGGTATGATATTAAAACACAAGTTCATCAAATGAAAGCAGAAGAACAGAAAATAATACCGAAATCAAAGAAAATCAATCATCAAAAGAATTAATAATTGTACAAATGGTTATACAGTATTCAAATAAATTATATAAATATTAATTTAAATTAATTACGTTGAATAAATACGATTAGCAATTAAATAAATAATAAAAGATAAATGAATATATTAAAAAAATAATAAGAATATATCCATTGAAACAATAATGCATATGGGTGTATTTTCATAAAAGGTATATAAAACATTCGCATCGATCAGAGAATAGCACTAAATAACTATGAAGTTTGTAACTTAAATTACCATCAAGTATTATTATTATATATAATCCTATAATTCAAGAAGACATTACAGTTTTTCTTAACTTGTCCAACCTATTTGTTTATCCATATCAGTTCCGAAAACTTAAACAACTTGTGGGTATCCTCTATTTCTCTATTATTTTCCTAACAATCCTAATAATGGACAGGAGAAACATCAAAAGTAAGTGCAAATATGACAATAGCAATGCAATGGATCAACAGAATCTACAAAAATAATATGGTCAACTGGACAAATACATTGGTTGGTAAGCAACGCGGGCACAACACGCTGTAAATTCAAACAAAATGAAGAAAATTTACTGCGTTGTGATCAAGGAAATACTGAAACGCATAGTTTTAGATGGGGTCTAACGAATTGACTTGAAGATCTCGACTGATAACATTTGTTTGGCTATCGCATAAAATTGGATGGGTTATATTGTCTGGAAAAGTGGAAATATGCGTATTGAATGAATTCTTGTTCTTTTTAATTATATTTTAAAATTTTAAATTGAAAATTTATGTAGGATAAAGGTTGAGATTTTGCATTTGTACAGTATTATGAACATATGTATATTGTATAACACACAGTACACATAATTTATACTCGTAATATGGCAAATTAGAGTCCAAATTGAATAGTTAATTATGTAACCGATTAACTCGTGTGATCATTTAAAATAGAGGTAATTAAGCAAAAACAGTATTTGTTGCTGGTAACAAAAAAATTAAATATCTAAAAATGACCAGAAAAAACCGGACCCAAATGTAAGACTAATAACTACAATGTGCTTTAATCTGATTTCATGTTCAAGTTTACAGTTAAAGGTTTATTTTAATTTTTTTCTTTTTTTTTTTTTTTGATATTAAAATAATAAATAATTTAATAATATATATACGAGTGTAAACATATGAATGAATATAATATATAAATGACTGTATATGGAACCGGTTAAACCGTTCAACTGATCACTGTTGTGGATTGATATTGAATATCTTACCATCTGAGTATTTCTAATATTTTGTTTTTATTTTGCAAATTCTCTAAAAATAACATAACCGTTTTTTTTTTTTTTTTTTGTTATTTTTACCTTTCTTCGTATGCTTAAGACTTACGAGAAAATCTCCTCTTGCCATATTAAATTTATATCTGTTTACCTCTTTACGTATACAAAATAATGGTAAAAGATTGTCCTCAGGCATATTATGAACCTGTTCTTTTCGACTCTATATATACATATTTGCTTCAATTTTAGATGCATTTGAAAAATTGCCAACCACATACAATTTTTGTTATATTTTCTTAAATATTTCTATGTATATACATACCGCGATAGTAAGGTATAAATGAAATGCTTTACGGTTGTTTTTATTCATATTAATTTATTGATTTGAGATTGAATTTGAATTCGATGTTACGGGACTTGCTGAGATAATTTACCTATATTTTATTAATCAAATAATAATAATAATAAACGTTTACATCATTAAGTCACATTGCGTTTATCTAGCTGTAAGACGATGGATATAAGAAACCTATAAAACCATGCGAATATTGAAGAATAGTTTACATATTCTGTTTACATATAATATAATATTCACTGATGTACATTTTAAAAATAAATGTAAATTACAACAAATTATGGTGTTCAGTTAGTTGTTTGACCTAATAATTGCAAATATTTAAAATTACCATCAACACATTTGTTGTACCAGTTTTAAATGCCATAATTTTTGATTTCTGTGAAATGATGATTTATATATGAATATGAATATTGCAAATAATGATGATAATTAAATAGATAGTATATGTTGTAATTATGAATCATGATTAGATTAGGTAAACAGTTAAAAAAGAAACACTTGTCGTAGTTTTTAAGTATTATATACATATATGTTAGTACTATATAGTAAATAAAAGTAATTAAGATCAATATACACCATTATATGATCATAATCATAATCATAATCTTATAGCGTATATGCTATACATGATCATAAATAATACCTAGATCCTCATTAATGGTTAATTTATAAGTTATCAAAACTCATATTTACCTACATTTTGTATGGTGTCATGGGTAGGTAACTATAGAAATCAAGAATAACTATGTATGTCAAAAAATTAAAAACTATATAAAATTAAAATTAATCAAAATATCCACACAGTTGTCAATACTCTATCATGTCAAAAATTAAATAATTTCGACCAAAACATTCAAGAACCTAATCATATAAGGTGTTTAAATTGTCTAACAACGAAAGTGGGTAAAATAAGTTTTGATTTAGTTTGAGTATATACAGCACTGAATCTAACATATTGAAGATGAAAATATATATATAATAATGATGATGATTTAGGGACAAATATAGAAGAATTTTATTCAAATGTCAATTGTTGTAATTTTGTATTGTTCGAACACTGAAATAAATTTTATGAGTCTCTATCTTCAATGTATCTTAAATTAATTGTCGACTATTAATTCTGAATTGATCGTTTTTTTTTTTTTACTTTATTCACCATTAACAATTTATATTTAATAAAAATTGCTGTAGAATTTGCATTTACTACAACATTTAGTAAATATTATAATTTTATAAATTGAGTACAAATAAAAAATCGGTTCTATTGGGCATCGGACGTTCTTGGCATTAGTTAAGAAGATGATTTTTAGTTAAGAAGATGATTTTTTTTAAAAATATACTACTTCCACATACAATATTGAGCATAGTAATGATAGTTACAATAAATTTAGACATCGAAATCCACAAAAAAAAAAAAAATAGTGAACAAAATCTCAAATCTATTGCATAATGGACATTCCATATCTGTAATACTCGTATAGCAGTTAAAAAGAAGATGTCATTTTTTTTTTTTTTAAATATATACTAAATATCTATTGCATTTTAACAGAAAATAGGCTATTATATAAAAATTTAAACGTCGTACAATTTACAATATGAAAACATTAGAATGGTAAATATCACAAATGAACAGTTTCTAACATATTTTGTTCTAAATTTTTGAATTGCTTCTACAATTCTTTGGTATGGATCAGTTGAACTGACATAAACCGGTCAAATTATTTATATAATAAAATTTAATTTACACATTTTTATTTAAATAAAATTTGTCATCAGTTTTTTCGAAATTTAATTTTTTTTTTTTTTTTTTTGCCTTTAAAATTAAAAAAACACAAACATATTATTCATATAGTAATTTTTGCATGTCTCGCCTTATGTCACTTTCCAAATCAAAAACCCAAACACGTACTTATATAACATCTAAATTATTGTACCATATAAAGTATGCTAAACTATGCAATATAATATAAAAAAAATAAAAATAAAATAAAGAGTTAATAATATTATATCCATATACGAATAGTATTGTGTAGTCTTAAGTAATTTTATATTCAAAAAAATAAAAAAATAAATT
This sequence comes from Penthetria funebris, assembly GCA_027564355.1. Lineage (NCBI taxonomy): Eukaryota > Metazoa > Arthropoda > Insecta > Diptera > Pleciidae > Penthetria > Penthetria funebris. The sequence goes on from JANSTX010019306.1 coordinate 11,700, forward strand.
TAAAAAATATTATACTATATGCATAAAATACGATTAATTGAATATTATGCATTTTGATTGTTGAGGACGCAAATTTTACCGATAGCTTTCCCAATTGTAAAATTATTCACGACTTCAAAAGAAAAATATACAGTAAAAATATTAATCATTTCCAATTATATCCAGGATATAATGTAGGTGTTGGTATAGTTAGTAAAGTCTGATAAACTATATAAATATTTGGAATATTTTTAAGATCTTGTCAGACTAAATCTTCTATCCAATACTAAATTCAAATATTTCATCTGAAACAATATTATACACAGAATAAACAACCGATATTTGACAAGATATCGTCTTACATGTAAAGATAAGATTTTAATTATTTCCATTTCATCAATTCATATAATTTGATTACATATATTTTTCTACACGTAAATTTTCACAATATAAACATATGAAAATATTTCAGCAGCAGATAAATATCGCATTTAAAATTTGTTGTGTGACGAGTTGACCAACCTTAAGAATCAAGAAATGGTTATAGACAATTTGGTGGATTACAAAAATTATGTAAAGGAATATAATTTGGGTGAACAAAAAAAAAACATTATTGTACGAGTAAAGTAGAATAATTTCATGGTTAATGAACTACCTATATTTTCTGAACTGCATTACATATTATGTTATGTTTAATGTATAAAAAAAAAAAAAACATGTAATAAATAAATTACATACACAAAAATATGTTTATGTAAAAAAAAAAATATTAGGTAAACATGAGAGACTCATTGGTTTTAATAAGAATTTATTTTTTTTTGACCCAATCATGTGTTAATTTGCCATATCCAAACTAAACTTTCTATATACGTTATTATGAAAATATTGATTGTATATTTACATAATATAATAATAATAATAATAATTTGCATATATGATATATAGGCTTCATTGCCAATTTAATCGGGAAATGTCGGTAAGGTGTTGGGGCATGAAAATTTAAAAAAAAAGGAATCCATAGAATGTGTAGCGATCTTTAAATGCATAAAAATTCATGGTGGATTTTATTTTGAGCACTTTTAAATTAAATTGAAATTCAAATGAAAGAATAAGCACATTTAACGTTTTACACATTAATTTTTCTTCAACATTTCAATTTTTTATTCCCTTTAATCAAATATATATTTTATGCACAAAATAATATTAGGACATTCATCACAAGCATCCATAACTCGGAAAAAAAGGATCAAAAACTTATTATTCCTATTTTTATTGATTTTAGTATACCTCTCTGTCTTATGTCGTACATTTAATATTTCAATTAAAACTATTTAAACTTTCTATACTATTTCAATGCTTTTAATCATTTACATATGGATGTGACTTGAAAATAATGGTATATAATAGCAAAAACAAATAGCATTAATAGTTTTCTGATTATTAAAAAATATTTATTGAAGCCCTTACAACGCCACTTTGCTTCAAATATATATTGTGAAATGGGGTATCAAAACGTAATTACATTTGTAAATATACTTTCATTTTAATCTTCTCGTTTTTTTATCTGTAGCCCCATAAGCTAGGAAATTAAATATACATACATTATATTCATTAGAGTATACAAATTTTCATTGTTTTATTTTTTTTTTTCAAAATGTTATCTTCAAAATTGAATTCATTAGAACAAATACGTTTTTGGTGGTCAACAACTTTTTTATTACCATCAACATAATAAGTAATTTCATTAAGAATTAAACAAGTTATTTTTTTTTTTTTAAATTATATAAATACGAGTAATGTGAGAATATTCCTATATATATATTATTTTTTTTACATTTTTGTAATTTCTCACGATGTGCAAATTTTATTCTATGCGAAATTCCTATATATCATATTTAGTTGTATCCTAGAAGAATTTAATTAATATATATTCTTGAATATAAATAAAGATAATTTAGAAAATATAATAAACAATGCACAACACATTAAAATGCTTTAGCACATATAACTGCAAAAAATTATGGAAATTTTCAAATAAATTAAAATCAAAAGTAAAAAAAACTATATGCTTATAATAATTATAATTTTAATTTAGAAAATATTAGTGAATTTCCAATTAACATATAATTTTATTATGAGAGATTATGTAAGTTTAAAAAAATAATAATAAATTATTTAATAATGTAACTTATACACATATGGGTACGATAATTTCCGAAAAAGGAGATGTTAAATAAAAACAAAAAAAAAAAAACGTTATTAACATAGAAAGTTTGTGCTTTATTTGCATTAATAATATGTAATAATAGTACGTGTATTTACAAAAAAAAAAAAAGAAAAGAAAAATCAACTATTTTGCAACAATGTTGCACTATACATGCATGATATGTTCAGGTTAAATAATTCATAAAATATGTAATATACAATTAACAGACTACATTGCGATTTCTTTTGCTTATTTCTTATTATTTGATAGTTTAAATTTGAATTTATTGTTTATTGAAAATTAATCATTACTGGTTACCCGATCAATCTTTTGGCCAAATAGAGATAATCTGATCTAAAAGTACATACACTATATCCATTCAATATGTACATAAAAGAATAGCTTAACTTTAATTTGTTGTTGAGATGTAATAGTCCGTCAATCCATTCGTCACCAACACATTTCAGTCAATGTTCATGCATTTTAAGTTTGTCTATAAAGCTTATATAATATAAATCTATATTTCCAATTGTGCCATAATAATTCATCTTTGTCTGACATATTCACATCCCATTTATTTTTATTATGTGATGTAATACCTCTTACCAAATTGTTACTTATATCTTCTAACTAACTATTTGTAATTGACAACGTAAACACCATTATCTTCATCATCTTGACCTTTGCTCCACGCGGCAGCATAAATGGCATAGTGTAAACATGATGATTTATAATTTTAAATTATTTTATTCATTAAAAATTCCCAGTTCCAAACATATAACCTTTACGTCACTTAAAAGTCATTAATTTTTGATTTTAAAATGTCATTAAAAAATATCGTCTTCATATTTAAAATACAATTAAAAACATTTCACAAAATACACACACGCAAAATGATGGGTCACTTATATACAATCCATCAAAACTCAAAGTCGACAAAGTGTCTATCGTTGCGAGCACACGGTAAACGATAAATGTGAATGGAAAGACCGACAAATGTGAATGAATAAAAGTGGTAAATATTATGAATTGAATAAACGAAGCGCGCACATGCAATAAAACACAAGTTTATATGAGAAAATGTGATAAAAAACGATCGTCTTACATAGCCGACATAATGTCTACCGTTGCTGCAAAATGTGTAAATGGTAGACAATTTGGAATAATTGTTAATTTTATACATCGTAGACAGAGTGTCGTCCGTTGCTACAAAATGAGTACATGCTAGACGAATTGGAACCGCGACACTGGAATTTATAAAAAATAGTAAATATTGTCCATTGATAACAATTACAAATGCACACACACACCACAAAAGCATACGAGTAAAAGAGATAATAAATGACAATATTGCATTTGGTATTGTTATTGAGTTATTGGCAATTATTATTTTAATGAATGAAAAAAAAAAAAAAACAAGTTATGAAGGAAATTCAATTGATTAAGGAATGAATCGATTTAAATGCAAATTAGAAACTTTTAATGTAGTTGTTGTGGAAATAAGAAAAGAAAAATATACACCTGAATGTTAATATGAATGTGTTAAAATATTTTTGAAGAAACCAAAAGAAAAATATAAAAAATATATTTCTATTCCAATTTCATCAAAAATTCATAAAAGTCTCTATACTGAAGAATAGTCTACAGAAAACTTGAAGACAATTTTGAAATAATGACAATGATACGCATCCATATACGCCCGTATAGGTTCTTAAAATTTGCAGCTGAAGCACATAGAGCATTTTTATAAGGACTTACGATGATCATTCTCTGCTGAAAACAACATGCAGAGATTGGTTTTGACGCTATAAAAATAATTATTTTGATATACCGCTTGAAAGCAATGGAAATGATTCAAAATCAAGGAAATTATCTCTTTTCAGATACATCTATTTTATTTAAATTGCAAATATCTCGGAAACAGTTATAGATAGAGATTTAGTGCCTGAGGATGAAATATGTAGAAATTTGTTGCACCAAAAGGCAATTAAATAAATTAAATCTCAGTACTATCACGAGTTTTTTCGTTTTTTTATACTAATTGTTGTAGCTGAATATTTGGCATATTAGTATAAAATGTAGTAGGCATTAGTATGTACTTTATGAAGAAAAAAATAAATCGATTTGTGGATAGCCTTATTTCAAGGTGAGTGCTAGAAAAATGGTAGAAAGTAGTCAAACAATGAATAATATACTTTCAACGAAGCATGTTCTTTACTAATTTTTTTTTTTTTCAGCAAGAACCTATTCAAATCCCTTATATTGATTATAAAAATAAAATAAATATATACTCGTACGTACACATATGTGTAATATGTGTATTGGTAGTATGACCAAATATTTTGTTACATCAAGGTTAGTAATTTTTTTCTCATTTTCCACACCGTATAGTTGTAACTATCTGAGATAGCAAGTATAACAAGAGAAGCGTATAATTGGATGCCAATTATTGGAGGCCTTGGAAATTGTTTAACGGATCAAAACATAATATATAAATATTCATTAAAGAGAATTGCAAAATAGTTGATATCTCGTACCTAGAATGTTCGCTTAAATT
>JANSTX010019317.1:0-16440 GCA_027564355.1 Penthetria funebris
AACATTACTTAAGATCAATTATATAATATTTACAAATGTACGTTATTTAGAAAGAAAATAATAGAAAAATTATGAAATATATAACATGTAAAATATGATAAATCATTTTTTATAAATTTTATGCTTACCTATAATAAAAATGAGACTTGATTAGATCACTTTCAACAAATAATATGAGTACAATATTAATTTATAATATTTTATTGGACTTGAATTGATGATGTTGCGATCTTCTTATATAGAACCGCAATAATAAATATGATCGATTTTTTAAAATTTATTTTTAGAATATCTATTTTTAATATATTATTATTTATAATAAATAAAAATTAAATTATTGCATATTTTAGATCAATAAATTAATGCAATATTGTAAATTTTTATATTATAAAAAAATTAATGATCAATAAACTTTTAAAAATTTATTATTTTCCATATAGGTTCCTTTACGTAACTTAAAAATTATGTTTCATGCTTTTATTCGTAATTCCGTTGTTTATTATAAAATGTTACACTTATTTCATTGTAGGTTTATTAAATCGCATTAAAATATTTAAATTAAAAAAAAAATCCTACATACAATTATTCACAAATAATTAATTTTTGGTAAATTACAAAATAATCGTGGTAAAACAAAATCATTGCAAAATTTTGCTATTTTTTCGCAAATTATTTTTTACTAATTTATCATCGATATACGTGTATGTACACGGTGGTAAATAAGGAATTTATTTTCAAATTATTTGCATTTAGTGGATAAATAAAATTAATGGCTTATATATATTTACTAAATTATATAACTATTATTATAGAATTACATATATTATCTAAATTGGATATATTAATTTTCATTAGAAATGTGCATTATGTTTAGAGACGTATATTTATATATAATATTATGAAAGAACTTAATTAAGTTGATATATCCATATGATAATTAATCATAATATGATATAATGGAAACTTTGACTTCATATTAAATATGACTTACATAAATTTAAATTTAAAATTATGAGTCAAATGTCATCGGAATGATCTTTCTTTCGAACCATATATGGAAATAGTTACTCGTAAATTTAAATAAAATAGGAACAAAAGGTATAAAAATAATTGAGGATAAACCACATAGATATGTACTGGAACAGTTGTTGGTGATTTAATTATCGAAGCATCATCAAAAAATTAGAATTCTTTTTTTGATGAACCATGACGATCGATTCCTAATGTAGAAATATGTTTTACATACATCCCACCTATGTGGTGTAAAGGTCAACATAATGATGATGAAATACTAATTTACATATCCAAATTGTACATTACATATTTTCGTTAATGATGACCTATGAAGTGTGAGATATTTGTATTTTGAAAACAGATTTATAATACTAAATATATAATTTAGTAATAAATAGTATATAATACAACAATACTCGTAGATATATAATTTAATAAAGCATTGTTAATATTGCAAAATTATGTTTAAGGTAAATAATAAATTTAGTATAATAAATAATAATTTAAATTAATTAAATGAGAATGTGTAGCTGAGAACATGTCAACATTTTTCTGTTAAAAATTTCGTAAGATTTTTATCATCATTTTTCGATCTAATTCAATACACACACCCATATAATTATCAAAAGATGTAATGATAAAATCCGATGTTATACAATATAATAAAAATTCAAGGCAAGGAGTTTATAGTTGGATCCAGAGGATTTTTTGAAAAAAAACTTAAATAGCTTTGAATATTCACTATCGATCAGTATGAGTTATTTTGTATAATACCGATCCTCTATCGAAGTTATTACAAAAATAAAATACATGAATGTAGTTCACTGTATTTTTTTATTTTTAAATATAATAAATAATTTAATAACCATAATGATAATTTTGAGTAAAATTTCAGCTTTTCACAAACTACGATCCAAACTTACAAATTCACATCATATATTTCAAATGTAAATTATAAGCACTGACATTAAATAATTGATAATTTGATAGTACAATATTGGATACTAGATCTGGAAATTTAGACGAATATAAATTTGTATGAACTATGGTTTCATTTAAGTTTAAAAAACATTCTAATAATCTATATTCCACAAGCACAATTACGACTCATTATTTTTATTTTATCATAAAGATGAGTATTGTTAATTATTTTATCACAAAGATGAGTATTGTTAATTATTTACAATGACAAAGTATTTTATAATAAATCAATTAACGTTTGTTTAAAAATTTTAAGTAATAAAAGTTTCGGAAACATTCTAAGAACTATTATGACTCAACTCAAATTTAGGTTCTATATTAATAAATAACGAACTGATAAACAAATTGTATCATATAGAAGATTTCTACAACAATGTCATTGAAGTAATCGATTCAATGAAAGAGCGACAAATAAATCTGAAATATAAGAATTGAAAGTTTTAACAATAAACTTCAAGTTATTAAAATTTTTTCAGAAAATATAAGAAATATACAACTCTTCGATACCATAATGCATGATTGAGGTGAAAATCTACCAACCATGTACATTAGTTGTCGCAATGGAAAACTGATGTGTATTAAATTTATTATACAGACTCAGGTTATCAACAATACATCACTAAGTCCACGTAGTATTATCAGAAAGTCGATCACAAAATATATGTCAGTGACTGACTAAAATGAGCATATCTGTCAACCTGTTGAAAATTATTTTAGCTGCGAGAACTTAGTTATACACAATACAACAGAATTATTCAGATGTTGTGAATTAGATAATTACTTTGCTATTTACCATCCGAAAATCTTAATTTATAGTTACTTTGACTGACATTTGATGTTACATGTATATTAGGAACGCCATTATAACGTCAAAGAGCCGTCCTAGGGACTAATGAGGAGATCAATAGAATATGATAAAGAAATGTATCCCAATTATAGAATTATTGATCAAGATTTATGACCATGACAAACTAGAAAATAGTTTTAGTAATCATTTTAAAATTAAAAGAAGTAGAGAAAAATGGATCTGTTTCCGTAAGAGATCATCATTGATGCAGCTCCATCCACATATTATGAAAAAATATCTCTGCTAATTTTACACAATTTTTGATATGTTTGAGCAAAAAAAGGAAGTAAAATACTACATGAACCTAACTCCACTCTATATCAGAGAACAAAATATAGACACAAATATAAATTATATGATCGACATACATTTTTTTCGGTAATATGATATAGGATCCTTTTGTAGGGTTTTAAAATATTTTATTTTCTATTCATTGATTACATAAAGTTTTGAGTTAAGTTAATAAGATCATTGCATATTTAACGATGTATTCATTGTTGTTTATCAATTGTAGTCCTGAACTATTGCCATGAATTGCATTATGATGCTAATATAGTAAACATATGTAGATAGGTGATGGATAAACTTTGTTCACAATAATAGCTTCTTTAATTTCTATTGTCTTTAATAATATTCTTTTATAACCATTATTCACAAATATTATAAATGAACCTTCAAAAATCTGGTATGTTACAAAATTGATCTTGCCTATATATAGTAAGTATGTATATTTAAAATAAGTAATTATAATTTTCTTTAAAAAAAAATATATCAAGCATTTATTAGAAATGTAAATTACATAGTACTAGTTTTTAATTGATTCACGATTTAAATCATCCTTGAACTTTATAATGTTTATGTCTTATGAATACCAGAGTAGGAGTTATTTACTATAGCATAGTTGTAAATATTATACAATGACTGGAAGCACATATAGCGCAAATTTAATATTTAATTCCATAAATCTTCATCAGATACCCATCAATTGTTATTTATTATATCTAAATATAATATAATTTACATAAATTAAATAATTTAAAAAAAAAAAACCATATATTGGTATATTTAATAACGGAAAACAATGAGTTTACATCTCCATAAAAAATCAATTAATAAAAAAAAAAAAATAGAAAAAATTATGCAATCAAAAACCATAAATACTTGAGATGATTTTAAAGATGATCGTGTTATGTCACATTTGAAATACAATGGTGGTAATAAGGTATTATACTTTTTAAATAATTGCAATTTTTAATACTAATACATATATTATATATAACTTTAAAACAATGAACAACATATTAAAATGATTATTGTAAAAGATATGTTTTGTTTATTACTAAATTAAACTATCTTTAAGATGTGAACATTTTCCTTTGTAACAATAAATAAATACTTATAATTAAGCAATTTTTTTTTAATTTTATGAAATTATTTTATTAACCAAGATTTTGAAATAATTATAATATTTTTTTAAAGTCAAGCAAATGCGTAGTTGTTTAGATGTAGATATTGGTGATCAACACAAATGGAATTTTTTGTTTGTATCTGTTCTAGCAATTAATTCTCTTGATTCTCAGAGTGTACTGTATTTTAATTAAGCTAGAGATCATCATAATTAGCAAAATTTAAGTTCAATGTATGATGTTGATCAAATTCTCACATATTAAGAATCTGCAAGCTTGTAGGTTAAACAATCTACAATAGAATTAGTTGGAAAACATTCATCAGTTATAAGAACTCTGAAAATTTAAGAAAATTACTTTGTAGTAATAATTATATCATAAAACGACTACTACCTGTGATATATTACTGATCAACATTATAAAATCGTATCTTATTCAGAACACCAACCCTAGCGATTAATTTTTTTGGTAATTATCAGAGTATAAGTAAATTGAAGAATAGTTATCCTGTATTTTATGTATTTGATGGATCACCGATCGGCCGCCTCAGTGTATGGTCAATCCAATTCCACTTTCTTCGACTGAAAATTTTTTGTACATCACCTCCAGATCTGACAGTTTTCTCAAGTTTTCATTTGATATTGTATATGACCGAAAGCTTAAATTTTTAACACGATGTTATTTGTCACCTTCCAAGTTTCAAAGCCATTCAATAATACCGATAATTAATTTGTTTTAAAAATACGCAACTTTAGTTTTTTTTTTTAAATTTATGATGACCGCCGTCGGCATACCAAACATTTGCCGAGTCTTTTGTATACGGACCCTTACATCTGTTTCTGCACCACCATCATTTGTTAAAAAATTTCCCAAATATTGGCAGTTCTCTACTTCATCTATAACCTCGCCGCTGACTGCAAGTGAACATCTCATCGACGTACTAATTTTCATTAGTTTCGTCTTTGAAACATTGATTTTTAGATCGATTTTAGAACTGTATTTCACAATTTGTTATAATTTCACTATAATGTTCGACTCAAGTTTGCGAAAGTAAGTAAATGTTGTCAGCGAAGTCAAGATATTCAAGTCGACCGATTATACACCAAATAACATATACAATTTGAAATTCAATCGACTGCTCAACAATAATCCGTAATGTATTGATATGGTCTATCAGGCTTGAAACTTACCTATATTCCTTTTTATTACTCGGTTGCAAAACTAAACTGATCCTGTCGTGCACGATAATATATATTAATATATATATAACTTTATGTTTATCGTGTTCAGCAATGTGATACCTAGCCAGTTCTCGCATATACATATCGTGTTCAACAAGGTGATATTTCTCGCATATACTCATACCTGAGTAATCTGAACTTTGAGCCTATTCAGTAGCTCATAAAATTACTCAGTCTCCATCATCATCAAGCTGAATCTTATTTGAAATTAGCAAACCGTCCCCAGATTGGATTGGATGTTGCTGTTGTTAATAGCACTTTTGATTTTTCTCCTCTTTATTATTAGATTCCATGTATACTCACTAATACATTCCTTCCTCTCGTAATTAATGAAATCCAAAACATAATTCACCGACATTTCTCAATGCATTTGCGACTGTGTTCCAGTCTCGTCGAATTCCATCGCATGCTATGTTTTAATTTCATTTGTAAAATTATCAAGTAGTTATCACTAAAAACATCCGCGGTCTCTGTAGCAACGAACTTCTAACAGTGAATTTTTCCATCTTATACTGATTGTTTTGTGATCTATTTTATTTCTGGTGTGCCCGTACGGTGATTTCAAGTTACTTTGTGTATTAATTTTTTTTTTACACTGAAATATCAGATTAAAAGAATATTTATTCACTGTAAAATTTCAGGCGGTGCAAAAAATTAATTTCTTAACTACTGTTTCACTGTATTTGGTAGTTAAGAAAAGAAATAATCAGCAGTGAGTTATAATAAAGTCTATCTGAACCTATTATAATTTGTTGTCACTTTTGAATTGTTCAATTGTTCTGGTTGTCTGGTATATCAGAAGTCAAAAAAATGTCTGTGCAGTACCTGAGAAGTGCAATCATAAGAGGAATCTGAGCAGTATTTTAAATTATAAAATATGACTAATTGGTTTTCTCTGGTTTACTATTTTTAAATTTAAAAAAATTAAAATTACTTTACTGGGTTCATGGATAAACAATTATAATGCTTATAATTGTCGCAGTTGAAAAATGTCATTGTAAATTGAGATGCCGAGCCAACTCAGACATTTTGAATCCTCAACTTTTTTTAGTATTCAAAAATATTCAAAATTCATTTTTTAATATTCCGATGAATTCTGGATGTACCTACAATCACCACATTTCAACGTATTTTTATATTTTATAGTATCTTAAAGTATGTGTGCTGATCTCTGGAATCTAGATTTAATTCGATTTTCTTTATGGTCTTTAATGAACTCCATGATTGACTGAAATTTCTACTTGTGTAGAAATTTCTACTGTGCAGATATTGCTGCTGAAAAATATATATGACGTTTGTTTAATGATGTTATAAATCTATAATTACTTTCCAATGACGTATGAATACTCCTTATCGATATAAGACTTATTTTTTAGAAAGGCTCATCAATAAGTAATTGGAATTTATAATTTATTTTTAGTTAATTAATATTGTTTGCATTATACATTTTATAGAGACGTTTAGGTTATAAGATAATAAATTTTGATATAGGTTTTTAAAAATTCTAATTTCGGATCAAGTCTATAAAGTCTATAATGATTTTAGTAAGTACAAAAAAAAATTATTAAATTGAAATGGCACAACTTTCTCAATATAATTTTCATTGTAGGATTTTTTAATATTTTAAAGTATATATAAATATCCTTCACCTTATTTTTAAAATGTTGGTACTATAATAAAATGGTTTTTAACTGCTTGTTTTTAAAATTTACTTAAGTTGAGTTTAAAGTAATTGGTTTAACAATTCTTTCAACAAATATTCTTCTACAATATATTTTTGATCAGTCCTTGAATGAAAAATTATACAGATAACATCTTGATTAAGATAATCATAATAATATGTTATTATATAAATAGAAGTGTGATATAATTACGGTTGAAAGTGAAACAGTCAATAATTCTAATATATGCTCATACATCAATGGACATACTTGTACTTATAAAATAGATGTACTATACGGAAGGAGATAAACTTTACAATAATTATTTATACAATGAATGCCACACGAAACATATTTAAATTAAATTTAATAATTGATACATAATTGATTCTAATTTTAATGTACTTAAAAGGCAATCCTTGATAAATTTAATAACACATAATATAAGTGAATTATTTCTTCATTATAAACGTTTTGTCCTGAATTCCAAAAAAAATATCATTATGTATTTTTAAACTTTTTTTTTTTGTTAATTTTAATTTTTTCTTCTTAAGCAATATGTAAATTTTCGTAAGAATTGAGTTGTCAAATAATAACCACCCACATGTAACATTTTTTTTTTTTTATCTTTTTTCATTTTAATATAACATAGAAAAATAAATTTTAAAAAAGTTATGTTGCAATAAATTTAATTGTTAAAATTATTAAATTTAATTTTTTAAAAAACGAAATGTATTATATAATTATATTAAAATTTGACGATCACGATTTTATTTTCTAAAAAAGTGAATTATAATTTCTTTTAAATTTTATTAGATGTTATGTACGAATATTAAAATAGATTTTAAAATATTTAAAACATTTAATTAAATAATTAATTTAATATGTAATAAACTGTTAAGTGTTTTTATTATACTTAAAATTACTGGTTCATTTTAAATAATTATTTATAAATGTTAAAGGCTTCTTCGTCGTATAACTCTTTTTTTTTTTTTGTTTTTTCTTTAATTTATGTGCTAAGATGCTAACTACATATAATTTATTGAATTATTAAAATCACGTTTAATTTACATAAAATTGCGTCACGCAAAGAATTTTATTTAACTGCAATAAATGACCTCTATATATATTTAAAAAGTTAAATATAAAAATATAATAAATGTCTTTATGTACTTTTACTAAAATAACAATATAACATTACAATTCGATTCGCATTGTTAAAGGCTGCCAAAGACATTATTCTCCTGAGGAATGTTAAGGTAAATTCTTTCTTGAAATTTATTTCCAATCTGCGAATAACATGAGATTATAATTTCATGAAGTGATCAATGAAGTTATTGATGATAATTTATAAATTAATGTTATGAATCAAGACTTGATGTTTGACAACATTAAAATGCATTATTAATATGAATGTAAAAAGTAAACAAAATGCATTTGTATAATATCGAAAATCTTATATAGATGCTTAAACTCAATTGTGCTGATTAATAAATTTTATATAGATAATTGTTAAATGGAATAGGTAGCAAATTTATTAACTAAGATCTATGGTTCGGTCAAGTACTGTGTTAAATTGGTTTTAAATATTGGAAAAGATATAAGAAAATGCGATCGCCCAAAAGCTACTTGGTTGACTTGATCGAATTGAATGCAGAAAGTGACGATACATAGGATAGAAATTTGTTTAGAAATAGATTGAGAAGTAGGAGGTGAGACCCTGAATAATGAATAAGGCACGGAAGAAGATGGAGAAGAAGGAGAAGAAGAAGAATAAGAAGAAGAAATGAATGAAGACAGAAATCGAGGTTCAAATCCAATCGATGACAAAGTTTGTTCTGTAAAATTTAATTTAATCATATATAAATAAAACTACGTCAACGGTTCACATATTATTGTATAAAATTGGAGCTATATTCAATATCTTCTGACCAGTACTTTCGTTACAATCAAGAATACCATTTAATATTCTTCACATCAACAACAATCTTCTTATTTTGATGATCGTATATTTGTTATCATTTTGAGATATTTTTTTTTATATTTATTGGTTGATGGAGACATACATTGTATAAAACAGAGTGTGTGGGTTGCAAATAGAGGAACTTAGCTGTAGCGTTCTTACGGAAAAGAAGTCGTGAAATGCTAATGCAATCATATGGATATGGAAAGAATACAGAAGTATCAGTTTGTAGATAAACTGTAAAAGTATTTTATAAATTTTATATTTTTCAGTAAAGCCAAATCTTTCATTTCTATAACTTGAAATTTTTTAAATTTACCGTTTACGAGATATTTCCATTTGCATTTTAAATTAAAAAAAGATTGTCTGAAGATTATGAATTCATGATACAAATAAACATCTCAGAAAAAAAATAAATTAAATGAAGTACCTCCCATGTATATTGTGAACGATAACTTCAGATTGCTTTGATTTTTATCTCATTTGTGAGCGATAGCTCGATGGTGAGAAGAATTGAAGTACTCCTTCAAGTACCTGCAAAACAAACTTTTTATTCCTTTTTGATTAAAATTGGGTTTATAATATCAAAGATTAATATAATTATGTTATATATAATTATATTGTTCTCTTGTATTATATTCCTGTAATTTTGGGCTATTTTGCAATTCTGTTTAATAAATACTTATATACAATAATTGGCGATTGAAAGTATATTTTTCTCATTTAAATTTAAAATGCAAATATCTCGGAAACGGCTAAAGGTAGAGTTTTCGTGTCTGAGGATGAAACGTGTAGAAAATCGTTGCGCATTTTTTGCAATTGAAAGCGATGCGAAAGTCTTAGTATAAACATAAGATTTTTTAATTTTACAGACTAATTGTTGTTGTAGAATATCTGGCATATGTGTACAAATGTTGTAGGTATTAGTACGTATTTTACCGTTTACACAATGTCTCTATCTCTAACCGTTTAGGAGGTATTTCCATTTTAAATGAATAACAAAAATTCTAAAGATTATGAATTCAAATTCATTTTATGTTTTGCAACAACATAATGAAGAACTGTTTACAAAAAAATTTATTCTTGGGCTATTTTGCAGAAGACTAGAGTAAAGTAAAGAGTAACATTTTTATAATGGACTAAAAAGAATAAAATATTTTTTATCTTAATCACTGCTTTTGTTAATAACACAACATGAATTATGATTTTTAAGACTTTTTAATAGAAATTTATTACTAAAAACATGGAATGAATGACTAGAACACACTCACATATAACTTATTTATATAGCGAACAATTCTTATGCTTTTCTGTCCTTTAAGTACTAGTTGCAAGCGTTTAACAAGAGTTTGTGATCATAAAAGTACTGAAGATCTTGTTGTGTATTAAAAAAAACAGTAATCGCAAAGAAAATTGTTTTATTCTTTTTAAAACATGGTAACTTGAAAAAACATTATTTTTTACATTTGTTGTTTTACATTAAAAATCTACGATCTTTGATATTATGAGAGGTACTCACCTAATTTCATCTTTCTATTAGAAATTGTGTATACAATTTGGTGATGAATATGAAGCAGTTGACTAACAACTTGAGGGCGCTCAATCTTGTCGATGTTTTAAATAGGTTCTCAATTCACACACATTTAAATCAGTGCTAGTGCTGACCTGTTGTAATTATTTGTAAGTGTTTACGATTGTCAATCTGAATCCTAAGATTTTATGATTATTGGAAAACATATGTCGATACTAAATTACCTTATTTTTGTACATAATCAAAATACGTCAACAGAAATAAAATTTATTTGTTTGATAATCGGTAACTGTTCCATCTAAAAATTACTGCAAATGTCCGAATGTGAATCATTTATTCAAAAATTTTTATTAGTACGTACATTTTTATATAATTTTAAACGTTATTTATCGTTGCATATCATAACAACAACATGCTGTAAAATATACAGTTGAGTCAGTAGCACTGTCAAAAAGTCTTGCTTAAGGTTACGAGAATTGGTTAGTGATTACGATGAAAAAACCATAGACCCCCAAATTAGCCTCTTTGTCAATGCTATCTCGATGGTGCCACTTACATCAGAAATGCTGATGAGTTTTGTTAATTATTTTGCCAAATTTTGTTTACCAGTGCTTCTTAAGCTGAAGTTTTTATTAGATTTTTCTCATATTATTTAGACAGTTAGACGGTTGATTTTTGATCTAATTGATCATTGTAACATCAATATCATCATTGGTAATGCATGGGTTATGAGAGAGAATGATATCAAATTAATTTGTTGATCCAATTTGTAATTGAGTTCGCGCTTGTTAGTATGACCATATGGGCAGAAATATGTATATTGCATTGACACCGAAGTTCAAGTAAAACTACTCTGTAATCAAATTGAAAAGAAATATCGTCTTAAATTAAGCGGGGCAGTCTTGTGTCTATGAGAAATGGATAAAAGTTGCTTTCGACATTAGGCCAAACGAACAATGACTTTAGGGAACTGAGAAGAGTAAGAGTCCCACTTAAATAACGATCTGTCACTGAGATTTGTGAAAACATTTTGCCATTGAATATGTTAAGCAATGAAAACTTCCCATTAGTACTAGTTTGGCGTGGGATTTAGGTCAGCATCATTTAAGGCACATTTGTTAGGTTTTTTGAAATTTTCTAATATTTCAGATTGGATATACATGAATTTATGCACAATATTTATAATGTTAAATAGTTTCTTGTTATTGTTTCACAGTAAATTTGCTAATTAACTGTGCAAAGAAATAAATAATTTTTTTTTTTTTGCAAAAACAACAACTTGGTAACGACAATATCCGGATTTTTGTTAAATTTCTCTGCAGTTTTTTTTCCCTGTTTTTTTTTTTTTTTGCTTTTCCTATTTTAATTTTGGTACAGCGTGACATTAACATTAAGAAAAATTAGTTATACTGCTGGTACTTAACTAAACAAAGAAAAAAAGATAACATGTACCTCTGATGGATATATTGCATTATATTACATAAAATAAAAATTATAAAAATAGTCTCTTTAATTACATTACAAAACGTTTAATTGTTAAGAAATGAATAATTAAATAGCATGAAGAAAAACAAATCTTAGACCTTACCGAATGATTTTTCTATAAAATGAAAAACCTTATAAAAAAATAATAGAAAATAAGAAAGGAAATTTGTTGTTTTTTCCCATAATACGTCTTGATGCTGAAGAAGATGATGGTATGGTAATGATCTAATGATATATTATATAAGACGGGTATATTCAATAGTCAGCTAATTTTCTTTTAGTGTCTCAATAATAAGAACAATGCTAATAATTCATTATTGTAAGTGGAACAAGTTGGAATCCCGAACCTCACCTAAACCTATATATATATATATATAAATATACGAGCATTTATTCTTAAATCTTTTTCAATAATATAAATCATATCAAATTCCATGACATTTTACTCATTGATCGTTTTAGAAGAGAAAGGTCACGTTTATTTATGCGAACAGATTTTAATTCCATTCAATTTGCATACATTGTTTTGTAGTTTACCATTGCTGTATATATATATATCCATATTATACAAGTATTATATTCAAAGATTATCTCTTTTTAATCTAATATTTTCAAAATCTTATTCATTTAAATTAATTAGCTGCTTTTATTTAATTCTGGATCAAATTGAATCTAATGGGGTACGATAAACAGAATGGCATATGAAATTGATTTCATAACTACGATCGGTTTTATTGAAATTACATTTAAATAATGCCTAAATTATCAATTTTAATTAAAAAGATTTTAACTGTAATAGCGGCAACCAGGTATAATTGGTAAAACAGTAATTTTTGGTGAAAGTCATTTCATGATCTCTTAGAAATTTAGACAAACAATATCTTGTTATACAACTATCTGCACGCCACTGAGAATTATATTATATTACGATTATATCTTATATAAATACTATCTGCACCGCGCCAATCATTAAACCAACCATCTATTATCAATATGTTACAAAAATAAATGAATAATAATCTAGGAATAAACACTACAAATGACCGAGATCTTTATCGACATTTGTGAAAAACAAATAATGGGAAATACCAAAATGTTCTAAATATTGATTACTCTACAAAATAAGCGCCGGCGTTGCAGCTGGCAATTCATTATTAAATAAAGCTTCGATTAAGTAGGTAGACTACGAGAAAAAAAGTCAAATAAGTTTGTATTAAATTGCAAGTGATATTTTTATTATATTACGTGATTAGCTTTTTCGTTATTAAATAAATATAACAACTACCAGTTTATTTATAACAGTTTGTCTCGCATACCTATATGGCAGATGAATGCAAAATGTGAAGATAAAGCTGTTGTTGAGGAACTTATTAGACATTAATCGTCTACTATTCTATTAATTTATGACCAACAAATTAAAACAACCTGTCCAGAAGTAGAATAAAATACACTTGAAATATTAAATTTATTCGACAGTTCGAATTGTTGTACATATTTTAAGTTTTAATTAAAAAAACTATTTTCACATATTTATAAACAAATTAATGCCAAGATTTTTCAAAAACAGTAAAAATGATTCACTGCTATGATTCGTTTATGGTCCATCTTCCATCATCATCAGTCAAATTTTTTTGGTAATTAAAATTCAACCTAATTGTTGAGATTGTGTCCAATTACTTACCGAGGTCCTCAAGAAATCAATATATCATATGGTACATTGTTCACATTTGCCATTACCTATTCTAAGACGAGTATGAAGAAGATTGGCGACAAAATACATAATTGCATGGCATACGAATGCACATCGAATAAATCATGATGTAAGAATCTGCATTGCACCAATGACATGTACATAAATTTGGACATCGTACTACGATCAAGAATGTCGAACGTTTTTTGAAAGTCAATTCGAACAGGATATATATAAATATAATGATGTTCGATTGTTCGACAATGGTTCTTACAATGTTTATATTGTGTATGATCTTTCAGGTCTGCAATCTGCCTGATCTTTATGAATACAAGGTGCAAAGACTCAACTAACTTTGATTATTGTGTTCAGTACGGTGATACTGCATCAGTTCTCACACATTCTTAAGTTACCCTTCTGCGACACTTCATTTTAGATTATAATAATGCTATGAGTTATTGTCGAAGTTCACTTTTAGCATTGTGCCTTACCGCTTTTATACGTTATAATGTGAATCGCCTTGACATGGAACAGTATCTTGTTGCCGACAACCCCTTTCACCGGGACTTCTCGCTATCTGAATCACGTGCCTATTCAGCAGCACATTAAAGTACTCTGCACATCTTGCACATCTGCCCCTTAGCTGAGTCTCATTTGAGATTAAACATCCATTACTGGCTTTAATTAGACGTTCTATTCTATAGCACTACCTGTATAGATTTTTTTATTAGTCGATAGGTTTCCCTCATGTGACTTATTGAATTTGCAGCATATTATGGTCGTGCGCTTCTCCCAACCTCTTTATCCAATTGACTATATTCTGTACTGACTGTTAAAATATGTTCAAATTGCTGTCTTTCATATTACCGTCAACTTATCAGAATGGCTGATCCTAACTCAGATCGCCGATAGCATATATTTTATTATAAGCAATCTAAAAATTTTATTCATGAACCTTAATTGCTTTGCAAATAATTTATAAAATTTAGCTACTATGGGTACCTGATTTATGTGTGATCAATTTAAAGATAAGTTTATCGATGTATACAATATACTAAAATGTTTAAATGCAAATTTACAAGTTTTTATTGGCGATAGGTTTCGATAGAATCAGATGAAATTTTCAAAATGATCTCCAAATTGATTAATGTTTCATTAATATTATCGCATTATTTAACATCTTAAGACCCTGACATAACACATCTTCTTCTGACGGAAAATTATAACTAATAGCAAAATATGATCTTATATTTTTGGTTATTTATTGATCTTTAAAAGTCATTGTTATTAATATTAACTTTTTATGATCATTATTAATGATTTCTATCATTCAATGTTGTTTATATCTCATTTACACAAAAAACGTGCTAATTTTAATTACTCCAAATAATTCCAAAAAATGTTTAAATTATCTTATCAAAAACAATTTTCATAACATAAAGAACATTCACTATCAGCGTGATATTATCACTTCTTTTTAATTACTTAATAATTAATAAATATTTATATAAAAGATGTAATTCAATAAATATTTAATTAATTAATTCAATTTAGTATTTTAAATGACTGTGTCACAACAGTTCACTTTCAATATTTGATAGTAAAATTAAAAAAAAAGAAACTAAATCTTTCGATAGTATGGTAAAAGCTAAAGAATTGTAACAAATAATTATCAATTATTATATTTTGTGAATGGAATAAATAAGGTGTGATACCACACTCTATTCGTTTAATTTCACTAGCATCTACCAATGTAATGAAACTTAAAATTTATCCAACTAATTTTCTCGAATATATAAATTATCTTCATTTATATTGGTCCATATTTTTTATTTCGAACACTTACTTACGGATCCTCTAATACTCTGCGAATTACAGAATTTTGCAATATCACCGATCGGTCGCCTCAGTGTATGGCCGATCCAATTCCACTTTTTTCGACTGTCAATTTTGTTCATCGCCTTCAGATCCGACAGATTCTACGAATTCTCATTTGATTTTGTTTTTGCAGAGACAATTTTTAGTGTGCGTGTCAGGCACATATTGTCGAAAACTTGAATTTGTGATACGATGTTATTTGTCACCTTCCAAGTTGCGCAGCCATACAATAGTACCGATAAACAATTTGTTTGAAAAATGCGCAACTATAGATTTTTCGAAATTTGTGTCTACCACCACACTCTATTCAGCATACCAAACATTTCCCGAATTTTTTGTATACGTACTCTTACATCTGTTTCTGCATGACTATCAATTGTTAAAAACTTCTCAAATACTGGAAATTCTCTACTTCATCAGCGCCTTCCATTTATCCATTTTCATTAGTTTCGTCACTTGCACATTTGAAATTTCGAGATGGATCATGATGATGATGATGTCTATGTGATCTCAATTCATTCGTATATCAAAAGTAGGTTAGTACTATATTTTATGTAATCTGTTTAATTAGTACAATTACTAAATTGTTTACATAATTACAATAACATAACTTTTAGTTAAATACTGCAAACACCCACTTTACATCATCATTCATGAAAAGTTGTTGGTTGTATCTTTTCTTTTCAGTTTCCATTTGATAACTATATAAATTAAACTTATGAATCTATTCCCTCGTTATTTCT
>JANSTX010019328.1:0-34257 GCA_027564355.1 Penthetria funebris
ACTTTAAACCGGCAAGTTCAACCGAGGGCTACCATTGGTCGACCTATAATGAACCACTGACTTCTGTGCTCATCGGGATGTCAAGCTAAAGATCAATGTTTCAAAGATGAAACTAATGAAGATTCGTTAATATGTGCCTCTGGCGCATACTTCAAATATTCTCAGTAAATACAAAATTGTAGTATAGGTCGAGATGATGATGCACACGACATGTATAATATAATATTCATACGACCGATCAATAAATTTGAAGTTTGTTGGATAGTATATGGAATGGCATTAAGAAAATATCAGCTACTATATAATATTCTTTTTTTTATTGTGTACTTCCTACTGCATTCATATGTTGTAGCCATAGACTCTTTATGGTCGTATAATTTACGGGTATATTTGATAAAATTTCAAAATTTCTGGTATAATTAATATGACAACTGATATAACTAAATCATTTCAAACATTTTAAAACCACTTCACTAGATTTATATCTATAATAAATTGAAACATTATATAACATGATCACTACCAGCGTATATTTTGTTAGACATAAAGACATGATTATAAACTGTATAATAATATGAATATATCTATAATGCCCCATAAATGTGAATGGAACCAAAAATTTCTGGTCAATCCTGATAAATATAAATTTTCATATGTAAATAAGTTACTACACATTTCACATTGTTGCAACAACAATGCAGTCACAAATAATGCTTATATGTTTTTTGTTTGGGAACATACGAGTGCAATGGCTAGATATAGTACATATTTGGATGTACCATTGTCTGGATATTCATTTACATATAGTTAATTAGTTACGATCCTTGTATATATGTGAACATGTTTTATATGCAATATATTTTTTATTATGCCTATTGATGAATTGCGGATTGCAACAAAATTAATTTCACAACACAAACTGATTGAACGATTTTGGTAATTTTGGTTTAGCACTAATTTTCATAAAATATCGAAATACCTGTAATGCATATGAGATTAAACTTTATTTAATATTAATTAATATCATTTGAGGGTACAACACTGTACATATTTATATACAGTAGGATATCATTTGGTAAACTCTATATAATTATAAAATGAATTTTATTGGATTCCTTTAATACCCCCCAATCTCCATGTATTTTTTAAAAATATTTTATGATTTTATTTTCTATTCAATTCAGTTTTTTGCATATAGCAAACCTTCACGATTAAAAAATGAACCTCATTATTAAGTGAAATCTTGATAGTTCTATATATTGCATCATTATTGGATTAACAGAAACTATTCAATGCTATACTGTGAATGAAGTGACTAAATTTCTTGTGATAACCAGGTTAAAGACAATCAGGATATGACAGACAATTTTGATCAAGATCAAAACTTCAAAATTTGAGTACATTTTCTGGACGAATTGAACTTCGGTAAGCTCGTCTTACTATATCAATATTTAATAATCCTCCAAACATAGTTTTTTTTATCAACTGACTCCTTAAGTACAGTAGTGTGTATAAGTGGGTATATGTATAAAAATATAAACTCAATTACGTCTACGAAAACAGAAAACTTAATTATTATACCATTTTGTTAACTCTAATTTCATTTAACAGGTACTTTAAAAGGGTTTTACGTTGCTTTATTTATATTATATAATAAAGTATACATCTGAGAAGCAAATACAGGAGAGAGAAAAAATGAAGAAAAACATTTTCACTTGCTATTAAAAGACACGTTTCCTTTTAATTATGATGAAATACAACATGAAATACATAGTTTCATGACATTTTCCACTGCAAAAATGGGGAAAAACGTGGCGATTCATCACATTCATTTTAATTCTGTGCTTTTATTCCTACACCTTTCTAGATGTACCTAGCCATTTTCCATTCTATTTCATGACATTTAATTTTGCAACTACATATATATGTTATGATAAACAATATATATACTACCCTGTAGACTGACTACTATACCTAGATGTAACAATAAACTCGTATAATGACCTAGTATATAAAATAAATATAAGATCCCATTCCAATTCATGGCTTGCACTTTATCCTTTTATGTAATGATGGGTGATCTCCTTGGAAATAAATCGTGGATATTATGGAACTGTTTTTTTTTTTTTTGTATATTCTTCATATTATTTGCTGAATATTAGTCAAATTTTAAGGAAAATTCTTGGTTGTATTAAATATAATATTTTGTGATATTTTCAGAGTTTGCTGTAAGTTCTTTAAATTGAACTGAAACTTAGTTTTTATCACTAATAGAGTGAAAGATGAACTTTATGACTGACATAATTGCATTTCTGTAAGTGTCAAATTGTGAATATACGTGTTCTGGTATTGCTTATATTTTATTGGATGTACGACAGTAAGTTCAAATTAATCGACAGGCTTAACCGGTAGATTCATCGACCCCTTTCTTCGTTCGTCTACTTTATTTGCTACAATATGATGAACTGCGTCTTCGTCCTCATTGCAATAAACTGTAATTTTGTCCTTGTTTTTTAGCCGCCCGTTTTATAGCCGACATTTCTACAAGGTTAACCATTAACGGTACTCACTCCATCTGTAACTTAACGTTATCCAGAGAAACCATCCTATATACTGTTATCATTTATATTTATTATATTATATATATTGAGTTTATTTGTGAATCCACTATTTTGGTATACTTATTAGCCCCTTTCACCCTCTGTTTTGTATTCTGTCGGTCTAAGACCATATCCATTCCGTTCAATTCAATAGTGCTGTTCTATTTACTGTCTACGGTACATTCTAATATTTTAAAACAGAATTTCATACATTTTTTAGTCACTAAAATAAAATATTAAATTTTCTTTCTGAAAATATACCAAGCAGAATTCACCTTAGTTTAAATGAAGTGAACATTTTAGATTAAAGCTAAAAAATACGAATAAAAAATAAAACTCATTGTACTAAGAGAATTCTTATTCATTTAAAAATATCAATAATAAAACTTTTAAAAGAAAATCAATCAATAAAATATTTCTATCAATTTTAATTAGTTATTCTGGATAAACAAATTGATTGATTTTATACATTTCACAATACTACATTAATTTAATGAAAAGTTAGTAATTGATTTTCATTCCAGCATTTTCAAAAATTTGAGGAACTTTCAAATGTACATATACTCTGCATGGTATTGATATTCGTATATTATTCGGTGCATTTGAAAGTTTCCATGATTTTGATTTTAATTTAAATCCGTTCTTCAAATAATAACTCAAGTTGTTTATTTATAAAAGCTCTACTGAAGATTTTCACCATTAAAAAAAGGAAAAGTGGTGTGTTTTCACTATTTCCTTGCACAGAAATACTAAGTGTTGGAAAATCTTTTGTTTTTATCAACATAAACTTGTTCTAAATTTTCATTAAAGCTTTCATAAATATGTACGAAAATATATTTGTAAAATAAGGGTAGAAACTGCAAAAGCTTTTGCTACGGAATATGCTTATTATTGCAGTGTTGTACAAAACTCTTCAGCGTACATAAATTTAGAAAAAAAATGTGGATTGTACTTTAATCACAATGAAGACGAACATGCTGTTAGTTACGAAATTTTAATTACATATTGTAATAATTAATTAGATAAAATAAGAATTCCAAAAATATTTAGTCTGAATACAGTAAATTTGGACATTTTGAATATGTCAAGAGTAAAAACATGAGTTATGTCATATTATCAACAAAAAAGTATAATATAATTTCCAATTCAGAATTTTTTTCAAAAATTTTGATAATACTTCAATCGTTATTGGTACGTAGTTGCAAGGATCCAAACCCTTTTTAGGTACACGTTTGACATTTGCCATTTTTTAGGCGTTAGGTAATTAAGCAGAATCAAATAATAATGAGGATAAGGGAACAGCCTTATAGTATCAAGTTGCTTTAGGATATCATCTTCTTAATAGTTGATCGAATCGATATAGGTTTTATTGAGAAAAGGACTCTGTTTCATTAAAGTGCAGTAAACCATTCAAATCCTCTCTATCATATTATCACACTCTTCTCTTCGGTATACAAACGTTAGGATGTCGATGTGACAGATATGAATATGGAAAGTTCAGAGTAATTGATAACGCCCTAGTGCCTAAATCAAGAAGTGTTATGGACGTTAAAATCTCCAGACAAAACTGTATTCAGTATTAGGCGATAAGACTTAAATGCTTTCAACAGTTACCTGGAATACTGAGGGAAGAATGATATTCTTTTATCTAGAACAACGAAGAGAACATTTATCTTTAAGTGTCTTTTATTAGTGGTATGGGACAGTGTCAGTAAAAAGGGATGAATTAAAGTAAAAGTATTTAGGTGTTTATATAATTTCTGCATTTACGTGGAAAAATTCGAATAGAAAGACAAGTTATTCTATCAATTGTAAAGAAATAATCAAAATAAAGGAATAAAGGACTATATATTTAGTGCTGATCCTTAAAAAAGAAATATTTACATTATTTAGGATATTTTAAATTTGCATCGATATAACACCACTTATAAATATGTGTATACATTACAATAATAATAACAATAATAAAGAAAAACCAAAAATAAAAAGGTGAAAATCGCATTTTCATTTTGTTTATTATTTTCTTAACTGCCAACTAAAAGAAAAACAAAATTTAAAGCTTTACTTTTTAAAGAAAAAAAAAACAAAAGTAGCGCATGCGATGGCTAGGAAAATTGCCACGCGGAAAATTTATTTGTTATTTTATTTTTTGAAAAATTTGAATTGCTCAGTTTATTAAAGGACTTACATTTGAAAAGTTAACAAAGAAAATTTGATTAAGGATTTATTGGTTCCGTTAACACTTAGTTAAGGGAAAGTGCATACAATTATTATTTTCATAACTTTATTAAATGATTCAAAATTAAGGACACAACAATTTTAAGGGAAATTCAATTTATGCACAATTTTTAATTATTTTTTTTCTAAATTTTCCTAAATATGAAAAAGTTCCTTGTTCAGGTGATATATTTGTATGTTATTCAATTAACCGGTACAATACCTTCGGATATGACAGGTAATTTTAAAAAATTTTAAAAATACTAACAACAATTTAATGAATATGAGTGAAACAGTTGAGGGTATTTTCTGATATCTGTAAGGAATTAAATTACGGAAGTTGCCAAACAATGAGTTTGGAATTTCATCTTCGATCTTACCTTCTAGACATGCATTTGTACTATCTTTAGTAACAATACACTATTCAATTACATTCTTAATGTATCTTAAATTTTATATTATTTCTTACGCTGGTAGTTGAATTCACTTAGAATTATACCAATTATTAGTCCAATTATTTGCCATTTATATTAACCAACAACGAATTACTCAACCTATATCCGTATTCGCCAATTATCAATTAAATTAATGGATGTGTGCTTATTTAGATTACTACTCTAAATTATTTCAATATGATTTCAAAATATATATGTCGATTATATTTGCAAAACATAGACTGTTCACAATGTATTTAGTTCAGTTGAAACGACGACATAAACGTGCATAAAATCTCAATTTGTACCATTTTTTGGCAAGTAAAAAGTAACATACTAGATACGTACGTTATTGTCTCCAATGTATGACAGTGTAACACAGATCAACTAATATCCACAACGATTATTATCACGAAAAATTCATCTATTTCAGTGATTTGCAAATTAATGAAAATACGAATGCAGTGATAATTTATAATAGTATATAGTATTGGCATATCCAAATTATTAAGAAAAAATATTCTGCAAGGAATTTATAGTAACCCATAGCACACACAAACTTCAGTTCTTCGCAAATAATTCTGAGATTATGCGTTTGGCGAATAGTATAGAGGAAGATATTTAATTTGAAAGAAACAGCAGTATACATTGCTCGAGAATAGAGTAACCATAAACAAAATCATCATCTGTGTGGAGTTTTTGCACATCATCAATATCATCTTATTAATATATATGCTATAAAAGTGCATAGGGCGGCATTATGATGATTTGATATATATAAATCTTTATCTAGAACAAATATTGTTTTAACTATACTATTATATCTTGCTTTGATTATACAGTCAGTATTGTCTAGTCTTGATACGCAATAAACTAGCTTGGCTCCTGTAATCCATGCGAAATGTTTGTTTAGAAAATGAAAATTGCTTCACCTGTAAATGTAACTCTTTCTACGTCCAAAAACGTCAAGATGATGCCTTCAGTTCCCATCTTACTTCAGCGGTTCAGATATGTTTCAAAGGACATTCAATGTTCCAAATTATTTCGCCAACATTAATATGAATCCATGATGAATAGAACTATTTAAAAAAAAAATGGTTTTCATCATGCCATAATTTATATCAAGGATATCCTTTTCTATATATTCATACATTTGTGCAAAATAATTTTAATTTAACAAATTTGCATCAGTAGGTAATTTTAATTTAAAAATTATATAAAATGTAATGTTGTTTCTTTAATTTATGCTCATAATTTAAAATAATTTTTACCTATCTTTCTGTCCGAACATATACATAAAATAATTTCCATGTATTTTCTTCCTTTTTAATCCTTTTTCTTTTAGATAAAATAATTATATAATTATGCTCAAAATGAAACATTAAAACAATTACTATAGAAGGAAACTATTACATATATATATATATATATATATACATAAAAAACATAAAATATGCATATGTTGTTCAAACTGTTAAAAGGAAGGACATCATTATAATATCCTGTATATGTATATATACTCGTAAAATTTATGCTCGTCTATATTTTCAGTAGTTTAAATCCTTCTCGAATTTACAGGTGATAATTTTTTCATATTTTTTCAAATGCTTCAGGAAAAGGCTAAAGGGATGACATAGAAATTATGCAAAATAAGAATAATAAAAAACATATTCTCAAACCCATTATAATATATAACAAAACATTGAGATGTGAATCTTGATGTGAATAAATGTTTTGGAAATTTTTAATAAACTCATAAAATACGACTTTTTATAATAATAACAATTTTCAATTTATTTAGTCCCTTATCATATCAATAAGGGACTCAAAAGTATATTATGTTGCGTTTATTAATGCTTTTATTATTGTCAATTTTCAAGTAAAAAAATAAAGGACAAGAACTCATGAATGGAATAAAAATTAGAAAAATTTTACATAATTCACTTGAATAAATAAAATAAAATCTATTTATTATTCCACAGAAGTGAAGTATTTAATTGTCCTCATCATGTAAATGTAAATGGTAATATTTACTCGTAGTATGAATAAAATACGTAACAATTAACATTTAGAATCTGAATTTTCCAAACGATAGAAGTGAAGACCCATCCATAGAAATTTAATTGAGGAAAAATCATTGAGTAAAACGATTGCTAAACAAATATTTTATTATTAGTCGTACCAGTAATAGTACTAATAGTATCCATATCTATCTAATATATTTATTTATACATAATAGTCATATACTACCCTGATTTTGGGGAGAAATAAAATGTTAACGTGACATTTCAAAGTATTTTAATGTGGAAAATGTACGATATATGTGCGGTATCTATAATACAGGTGTATATACACCACATATAATATATATATTATATAATTTACTATATATATACACTATTTGACATTATACAAAATAAGCGTTTAATAGTCAATAGTGTGGGTGTAATAATGAGAAAATCGCAATATTGCACAGTGTATATTCGATAAGAAAGTATATTTTGATAGATTCTTATGCTGTGTATAGTACATTATAATATAATCAAATTGCTTGTACGTCTAGTGATTGTATAACCAGATAAATGATAAATGTTATAAGTATCTCATCTACACAGAAATTTATTGCAATCATCCCTACTGTGGATATTAAAGTAAACGTTAATGTCATAATCTGATTCTATGTGGCAATGCATATAAACTACTAAATGTGATAAAGTAATAAAATTTAAGTGTTTTTAAAAGAGATTTGTTAAGTAAATTAAGCAACGTCAATAATGGAAAGGATCGAAGGTATTCATTACCACTTCACAAAGACATTTTGCTTTTAAAAGTTGTTCATATAGTACCATATAGCACCTTGTTATTAAATGTTCCGTATAAGTTATTTATTGCAGACATTTTTTACTTTCTTACCTATATTGCTAATTTTCTAATCAGAGCAAGAGATATCAGTATTCCATTTTGGTCAACTGTGTTTGCTGTTATATATACTAATTGATTTGCCAAAACTTCCCTAAACAAAAAAATAATCCATTTAACACTTTCAAGTTATCTCTTCATATCTGCAATAAATTTAAACTCATTTTGTTGTCCACATTTATAAGCACGAACGTGGAACAGAAAATTTATTCAATATTAAGGTATAATATCTTCTCTAATTTTATTGTATTGGATTTTTAAAGCAAATATGTTCCATAATATACTTATTATCGTCATACAGAATCCTAAGTTCAAGCATCTCCAACCTTTTGATATAGAAATCTAATGGAATATGTTCAGTAAAAACAATACATAGTATTTTTATTGTTAATACCAACACTTAGCAATATATCGCAAAACAGATGGATTTCACTGCATGTTCCATCGTTGCACAGATAAAAAATTTTGTCCGCTTTTGTTGGTCAAAAATCGTTATCATTTGCCCAATTTGATCTGATGCCAGTGTCTGACATTTCTCATGCAATATACATGATTTAGCATTGTGAGTGTTGCAAGGAGACAGGTTCTAGTTTGGTGAAATTGACTATTAATTTTATCAAGTTCAAACTATGATATTTAGTAATTACTCCAGTTTTTCATTGAAGTTCTAAGTACACAGACCACTTGTAAATAACATAATTTTATGAATTACATTTTCATTTCGACATACAGAAAATGATTATTCTGGAAAAAGTTATAACCCATAATTTATCATGATATTAAAATGCAAATAAATTGTAAAATTAAATATTTTTCCTTAATTCTATTTTTGATATTAATTCAAAACTATCAATCTAAATATTGTATATAATATATATACAGGTTTCAGAAGTTACATTATTATTATACATTCTGGAATAAAACTTATTCTATTATTAAGAAAAAAAAAAAAAAACAAAAACAACCCCTAACTACGTTTACGAGTAAAACAAACAATTTAGGGTACCTAGAAAATAAACTTTTTCATAACTTTATTTCTATACAATCAGAATGCAAAAAGGAACTAATAATTGAAATCATTTTTTGCTTCAGATTCTGATAAATACTCCGTACTAATATTTCATGTTGTACTCATTATACTTCTAATATTATTACTATATTATTTATTATTATTACTGCAAAAAACCGCGTTGCTACAAAAAAAAAACTGATTGTCTGAAATTCTTTGACTAAATCAAGATAACAAAAATCAAATTTACCTGTCGAACTTAACATACAATAATAAGGGTTTTTATAGGTAAAGTTATGTAGAACCATAGCGCCCACCATCAGCATATAAGAGAAGTCATACACAAATAGCATAACATTTTCATATATAAACTTGCTGATTCTATGGTAAAATACACCAACATATAAACATGCAACATTGAAATTACTAAAATTCAAATTATATGTTTGAGATGTTTTTTTTTCCTTTAAAACATTTCATAGTGCCTATATTTTTTTCCCTCATTCCATTTTTATATTGTAATTTATAACAAATTTTATGTGAATTATAAATTTTGTTTTTTTTTTTTAATAACAACAAGAATGACCATATAATTTCTTTGAATTTAATGTTTTTAATATTTGTACTGGAGAGAAATGATATTTGGTTTCTGCTCCTTCACATAAAATGAATCATAAATCGTTTACTGAATTTCGTTGTGGTCGTACAAGCACAATATCAATACCATCACCAGGTAGTTCAGTTGACTAACTAAAGAGATGATCGATAAAATCAATGATATCATGGATCTCATATTAAAAGTACATGAGTTGGCTGATATATTAAACATTTCATATCAACAATTTATATGAACATTTGCATTTATAGAAATGTAACGGTGTCATGTTTGCTCACAAGTTTAAAATTTAATGCACGAGCTAATAGATTTCATACCAAGCGACATTTCACTCTTTTCGACCATTAAAACATCTATTGCTGGAAAAAGATTTGGAATAAAAAATTCTAAAGTGATCGATGCAACAAGCTCAATTAATCCGATTATTCCAAAAGGATTAATAGAAAGGAAAATCTTTGTAAAAAGCATACATGAGATTAAGCTAAAACGTAATTTACCTTCTGTTCAGAAAAGTAATTCCTTATTTTTGGAATTAAAACCCATAAAAAATGTTTTCCCCTGTTTTTCAAACTTTTCAATAAGCTTTTCGGTATAATTCATAAAAAAACTTTTCTGATACCACCAAAAGCAAACGAAACAATTACAAAAACCATCAATTGTGTGGTCTTGTGTTTTTGTTTTTTTTCAAAATTTGAAAATTTTATAATGAAGAACTTTTCCTAAATTAAATAAAAGATCTTTCAGGAAATTTTTAAACTTCCTTTAATTTTTTTTATAATGAATAAATATTTAATTTCAATTTAACTCATTATATAAATATATAGGGCAAATAACTGCTAATTTAGCATTTAGCACTTTTGATTTTAAATATGCACCCCCAAACTTAAATAATTATGTAAACAACAAGGAGAAAGAAAAGTACCTACAAGCTATAAGGGTATATAATACTATAATAAATATCCCTTTTTTTTCACCATGAAAATTAAAATTATAGATATAATTAGATATGCAACGAAAGCATTTTCATTTTTCAATTATTTTGTTAACTAACAATTCATCCCTTAATTTGATAATAAGTAAAATTATCTATGGATTTCCTCCGTTTCTTTTTTTTTTTTTATTATTATTATTTTTTATGACTTTATCAGCGTTGTTAGTGTATAATTTTCCAGAGAAACGACTTTAAATATATTTACCATAATAACCGTTTTTATTGCAGTTAGACGCTAACGTGTTTTGGTTATGTGTTAGCTAAATTTTTAATTGGCATCCAAAAGCTATTATCAAATTATCAACGGTTTTGTGGGGACATTGAGAAAAAATATATAAGACAATATTATAATTCTTAACCGACGACTAAGTGCACACATAATACCCTTTGGAAGCGCGGGGTATAAACCTTTTTTTATTGTCTGGAAATTATGGCGTGGAAAATTTATTTTGTTGTTTTCTAAATTACCAATTTTTATTTCCATTTTAATTTATGTAGTATTAATTAGATTAGCCAAAATAATCGTATATACTTTTTGTCAATGCATTGATAAAACTTGAATTTTTATGATAGTAAGTTTTATTTTTTACAACTACCACTTGCTAAAACACCTACCAGGCACGCATAATTGTGTGTATGTGCGAATTTTTTTCAAAAATTGCTTCTTGAATTGGGAACATAATCCTTTAAAAGTAAAAATTGTTCGTACTACCGAAATATCTCAAAATCATTAAATGTGTAATAGGCGAACAGGAATATAGAAATTATTTTTCGGTTCAATGGTAGGTGTGTATACGCAAAATATATCGCTTTTCATCAAAAATTGCTTCTTATATTAGGAATTCATAATTCCTTAGAAGTATAAAAAAAACGAATTGTTCGTACTAACGAAATATCTCAAAATCATTAAATGTATAACATGCGAGCAGTAATATAGAAATTATTTTTCAGTTCCATATTTAATGTAAACAAAAACTTTCATTGATGAAACATTTTAGTTTGTAATACAGTTATTCTAGAATTGCATCAAAATCGTTAGTTCGGTATTGATTAGATAAACGTAACAATTTCTTGTGTAATGACATATAAATGAGGATGTGTGGGTTATCTTACAGTGAGCACGATTCATCATTTTGATATGAAATTAGAAATTTATTTGAATTTAAACTGCACTTTCTTGAGACCGAAAACGAATAGTCAGAAGAGAGATTCAACATTTTAATGAGAATTATATATTTTTGTGTTTTCGTTTTTGTATAAAATTGAATGTCCTGAATTGGAATTATTTAAGTTTATCAGTTCAGATACAAGTATACTAATTATCTCTATAATAGAACATTTATAGTATATATACTCGTATGTGATATAGTTATAACATAAATATATTGCCATTTACAATATAAATCTACTTATGTAATAATACCACATAATAATACTAGTAAATAACACCAATTTTATAGTACCTGTAAAGAGGTAACAAGTAATTAATTATAACTGTTATATGTTTAAAAACTTTACCAATTGGATAATAATTGTTTTAAATTAGCATTTAAAACTCCCTTGTTATTGATATTTTTACACTTAATATATCATATCACAAACCTCAATTTACAATTTATAAATATAATAAAAGGGGTTGATTATGAAGAATATTTTTGTTAAAGTTAAATAAAGTTATTATTTTATCATTCCATAGATTCTATAAATAATTTAAAGGATTAAGGACTGTAAATTATATAGATGAAGGTGGCAATGTACAACTGAATCTATGTACATTATTCCCAGGTGTATTAATTATTATTATTTTTTATGTACTTCTTAATAGTACCGACATATAGCAGAATAATAGAATCACATTTTATATTCCTTTTTGAATAATAAAAAATTAAGTCTTTGAATTCTTATCGATTTTCATCAGTGTGTCACTGACAAAACACGCTATTATACACGTATCATGTGTGTGGAAATTGGGGTTAATAACTTTTACTTACCATACCAATATAATATGCATATTTTTTTAAAAACAGGAATACTGTATAAGGATGATATTTGAATAAGTATTTCATCCTGTGTCGGACATCCGAAAAAAGTCCATGTTTAGACATACTTGAATTTCTTTCTCACAGTTCTGCATACATGTACTTTGGGTATTGATCCCTACCATACTCTATCGACTTAATTCTCTTATGACAGTTATAATTAATAATTGTAAATAATTAAGTTTGATTAAACATTCGAATTGTAAAATGATATATTAGATAATGATGATTACGATGATATAATTTACATACCAATTCTGTGTATCGTTCTTGGTATCGTCTCAAACGAATAAAACATTTGCAAGTACAATAAGATAAAAATAAAATTAATTTCAATGAAATGTCTACTGTGATGAAAATGATCAGAGATTATATTACCATTACAACACAACACCCTTAAAATTTAATTCCCATAAAATATAAAACCATATTTGATTTATTTTTTGAATATTTTCCGTTCAAACCACATGAAAAGTCAAAATAATATTTAAAACCATAACTCCTTCATTGAAAAGACGCGAAATCCTGTCATTAAATATGATAAAATTACCCTTCGTGAAATTGTAAAGAAAACCATTACCCAACTTCAAAGTGTGATTTATTGGTATTATACCTTCCTGTATTTAGTAAATTTGAAATACCTCAAACATTGTTTATGGTTATATTACCATTTTATGTTATATGGTGGTGTAGCTATACTTACAGCTATTTAGCTACTATTTATGTACAGAAGCTGATATAAAGCAAGTCTCTCTCTCATATCATGCCCACATTCATTTCTATTAAACTTCTATGACTTATTGAAATATTTTCTGGAAATTCTATTTAAGTTGTTTCCTTTATTTTTTTACTAATATTATAATAATAATAATAATAATAATAAAAAATAGCAATAAAAATAATAATTTGCCTAAAAAAATGAATGAAAAATTTATGAAAAAAAAAAATGATTGAAGACAACACGCAAAGTCTGGTAGCATTGGTTTATATGAAATCAAAATAAAAGTATTAAAATATTCACTGTTTACTAATGAAAATGAAATCATTACCACATAATTTTTCAACAATTTCACCTAAACTCCACCGATAATTTGATAAACTCCAGTGAATTTTTGTTAGCATATAAAACATAAAATTTATAGAAAGTTCAAGTTGGTATAATGAAACCTGCTTTCAACTGCTTCTCAATCTAAATGTTCTATTCTTTGACTGTTATTATTGCAAGTGACCTTAAAAGTCGCTCAAGTATTTTATGCACCTTGCTTCCTCAGTTACCAAAACTCTATATCTTCAATCGTTTATATCAATCGTTATATGTTTAAAGTTTTCCCTAAAATTGGTTTTTCTATGATTATGATCTCCTGATACAAATCAACAATTGTAGGAAACACTCTCTTATTATTGCACCTATGCTGAAGACAATCTATGTGACCGGTGATTTGTTCATCACCTATAAGTCGAAAGACTCGTCTCTGAAATCCGTTGAGAAAATCCTTCGAAACTTGCTTGTACACCTAATACTAGGTTTAGTAGCTGGTTGAAATATTGTTTCAACTTATTATTTTGACGGCAATTATGTCTTCATCTGCAAAGACATTCATATAAATGATTCGATTATTTATATTAAGCAATAGCAATGCTTCCCTTGCGTCACATTTTGTAAAATAAAATTAATTTCCAAATCATCACTAGAAGGAGAACTTTGCAAAGTTTTGAATAATGTTTACTTGCTACGAATTTTATCCTGACGCTTGAAGTTGCACCATCAAATTTTCTTTTCAATATGTCAGTAATCTTTGGAGAATCAAAAATATTGTATTGGATTTATTTCAAAATAATTTTCTGAAATAAGATTGATTATCAGTTGATTATGTAATAATATCTTTATATCCTGAGAGTATTCAGTTTAAACAATGTTTAATATTCTAATTTTTTTATATGTCGTCTGAAAGTGCTTTCACCAAATTTTATGTTCAGTATATATAACATGGTAAGGATGGAATATTTAAAAAAAATGTAGGAAATATGATAAGAACATCACAATATTTTCTAATATGAATAACTTATACACCAATTAATAATATCAAATGGGCGGAATTCGTATTCTAGAATTCGAAGCAATTATAGGTCAGAAGATCAGGAGGTAAACGTAAGCTGAAATCGAGATTTGGAAAACAGCATTGCACAAAGTTGTGACAGAAGACCAGTTAGATTTGAAAAACTAATCAAAAATAGAATGAAACATCTAATGAATATAAATTAAGTGAATTAGAATGGATAGTTATATGACATGGAAAAATTTACTAATCTTCTATAATCGATCCGTCGATTCAAGTTCAATACAATAAATGTTACCTCGTGTACTATTGAGGTACAGGAGGAAGAGATTTATTGTCACTTCTGAAATGATTTCTGATCAAAATATGTTAGAATTAGACATTAAGAATAGGTTTTATGTAATAAAATATTTTAGAACTTTTTTTGAATTCTTGAATAGTCAACGAATAGTTACAGTTGTTTGAATGTTATAAGAAACATAAATGTTTCCATTAAAAATAATTGACTTCAGAAAGTAATTAAATTTAACACTATTTTATTTACAGTAACGCCAAATTTTAGTGCACCAATTAATAATATAACAGTTCCTGTGGGAAGAGAGGCCGTACTGACCTGTGTCGTTCATGATCTGGTTTCGTACAAAGTAATTTTGAATTTTTTTTTTTAATTTTAGAAATAAAAAAATACAACAAAAATCATTAAAAGTTTATAATTAAAAATATTTTATTTTAAATGAAAATTTTAACACCATAATTTTATTATTATTTTCAAACATCCTTTTTTCCTATGTAGATAATATTCAACCGTAATGTTCATAACAACCTATAGCTAATAATATTCGTTCATAGAAATTAGTAATGGAATATTTAATTAATATTATCCTTAATCACTTTAAAGTTTAAAGTAATTATAAAAACTAGCCACAACACTATTTTAATAGTATTTTTAAAATTCATTTGTTGAAGACTCTTGTTCAAAGTGTTGTCCTTTTTATCGTTATTACTTCCTAGTTTCTATTATATCAATTAAAATAAAGGACTTCTTTTATTATAACATCATATACTAGTTGAGACTATGTTGTAGAAAATGCGTTTAAGAAGTTAATTTTCTGTGATTTGTGAATGAAAGTTACTACCAAAAACGATAACTAAATAAAGTTTTAATTTTAAAATCGTGTGTGTATTTTTCCTTTTTATTACATAATTATAAAACATGTACTTATATACAAATTATCGGTCATTTTTGTAAAACAATTTTACAATTTTACAATTTTCTAATGAAATTCACAGGAAAAACTTTGTATACAGGAATAATAACTAACTATACGGAACTATACACCACACCACCATATAGCCATTTAAATTTTAATAATAAAATATATTTAATTTTCCTTTTTATTTTTTTAAATTTATTATTAAATAAATTATACGAGAATATTACCATATACTAATTTGTAGGTTGCATGGCTTCGTGTAGACACACAAACAATATTAACAATTCAAAATCATGTAATT
Source organism: Penthetria funebris (assembly GCA_027564355.1). Taxonomy (NCBI): domain Eukaryota; kingdom Metazoa; phylum Arthropoda; class Insecta; order Diptera; family Pleciidae; genus Penthetria; species Penthetria funebris. Next base: position 16,398 of record JANSTX010019328.1, read on the forward strand.
ACAAAAAATCATCGAATTGGCATAACACATATTGAGAATCGTATATGGCAATTAAGGATAAGGGATGCTAGAGAATCGGACAGAGGATGGTATATGTGTCAAATAAATACGGATCCAATGAAAAGTCAGACTGGATATTTGGATATTGTGGGTATGTACCTCGTATATACGCGATTTGTATAGTTTAATGATAATTTTGTTGGACAAAATCAGCTGCAGATTCTATTAAATGTTTTGGTTTGTTTTGTCCATTAAGATATAACAATCCTTGAAACAAAAACAAAAGAAATGGAACTTTATATTATATTAGCGGTGAGTCTAGTATCAGTGATAGCATGTGAAGTAATGCGAAGGGACTGACGAGAGGTGGTAAACAATGACGATTTTTCATTGATGCAAATTGAAGCCTACCGATTTGACCCCGTCTTATACCATGCGATTCAGAGTTAAGTTTGATCATAACCAAATTGAAGACGAGCAGGAACAATAATGGTAACATTATACATAACTGCTTTATATATGAATAATCGCGATATAGACCGCGGATCATTAGTTTAGACCGTGCTTCTTAACTTTTTGGTATGGTCATGGTATGTGCATGGACTTATACTACTAAATCTAAGGTCATTTTTTTAAATAATATATTCACTGAATAACTTAGGTCTCATTAAAATATTGTATTGGTAAACTAGATAAAGTAAACATCAAACTTGATCGTAATATCTATAAATAAGTACGCAAGTAATCGGCAACAGAGCTGATAGAAATATAAGAATTATCATTAGCGAACTCCATAATGAATCTCCCAATAAATTGCTAATATATTGACCGAGCACTTAAATATACACGGGCAAAATGATAACCTATGCTCTCACCAATTCTCATCAGACATTACTAATAACCAGTGTTTTTTTTTTTTTTGGATGTCAAACTAATGGATTTTGCATACACTGCTACTGATCTAAATTCTATTCTACGAACCAAATTTAACTTGTCTGGCTACCACTCGCTCATAATTTGTTATTTTTGCCCGGATATTGGTTAGATATGCGCTTGAGCTTAATGATGAAATCAAATACTCTGAAAATCACATCCTCTATACGAAAGAATACCAGCAAGATAATTGGTAGATCAGTAAATCATATATAGTTCAGGAAAGACATCCACGAGAAGATACATCCAAAGATAATACGAATGCGACATGTAAAGTGTACCAAAATTTCAATATCTAAAAAAAACCAGGAAACATGTAGAAAAATGTATGTTCAAGAACTCTAAGTAGGTAGTACTAAATACTTTTACTTTATGATCTAGATCAATGAACAGTTTAAAGCATTTAAATCTATAGAACAATAATATAGTTTCAGTTAACAATTCATTCCTATATTCCCACAGTTCCACCAGATATTTTAGATGTAGAAACAAGTCATGATATGATTGTTCAAGAACGTCAAAATATTACACTTTTTTGTGCAGCAAGTGGTTCACCGGAACCATATATTGAATGGCGACGTGAAAAAAATCTACCACTATTATCGATGGGTAATAAAGAAAGTAAATCGATTTTTTTGTTAAATAATATTTTAAATAATTCTTTTAAAATGCGAAAAAAAAAACGAAAAACTGTATTATATGTAGTTTTCAGTGTTAAAGGATCAAAATTAGAATTAAAATACATTAATCGACATCAAATGGGATCCTATTTATGTATTGCATCAAATGGTGTACCTCCATCAGTTAGTAAAAGAATCGTTTTAATTGTTAATTGTAAATATAATTTATAATTTTTTTATTTTACACTATACAAAATCTAATTTAATGTATCGTTTAGTTCCACCAGCAATTTGGATAAGGCAAGAGATTCTGTATGCGTCCATTGGTCAAAAAATAAGTCTTGAATGTATTACAGAATCCAATCCCAGTTCAGTTAACTATTGGTTACATGAAAGAGAATTTATACAAGGTAACTATTTGTAAAATACACAAGATGTTATACGAGTATATAGTCCTTAAATAATTGAATGTAGGGGGTACGTATGAATCGACAACATATGATAATGTTAATAAAGTCATCATGAAATTAATGATACGTCCAATAGAATCTACGGATTTTGGAATATATAAATGTGTTGCAAAAAATTCATTAGGTGAAGCAGAAAAAAGTGTTCATATTCATCGTAAGTGTAAAATTTAATTTTACTTTTTTTTATCGAAGATTCACCCTAAACAATCCTATAGAAGTTTCCTTAATTAGTTTTTTTTTATGAATAAGATCTATTGCAAGCATTACAGACATCGGCATCCTACATCAACTCTCCTATAGAAGTTTCCTTAATTAGTTTTTTTATGAATAAGATCTATTGCAAGCATTACAGACATCGGCATCTTAATTTACAATCAACAAAATGTTTGAACTCATTTGACGTATTTCACATTCCTGACGTATATAAATTTAAGGCATTTAAAGTTTCTTTTCGATGCTTGAAGGATTATGTGACCAATTGAATCACCTTCGATGGCCTGGGTTAGGATTAAGCAATTGGATGAATTCACTTTTTGATCAAGAGATTGCGTTACCGCCTACGAATTGACCATTGTGGATAATTTAACTCAGCAACTATCTATAGGAACCAAAATCAATTCCACCGACTTAGCTGGTCTGTCTAAATTACTTGTATTGTATTAGAATATTTTACGAGTGCTATTATATCTCAAATCCGTAGATGTTCATTAATTAATATTCACGCCTTAAAGGCGTGAATATTAAAAGTGTTTTGTTCATTTGAATTATGTATTATTCAGTAATAAAATTCTGACAGTTTAAGTAATCCTGATAATTACTTATCTCGAATGTTATATTGTCTCAGATCGTCGACGATGATAATTATGAATTTGGCTAAATCTCGTCATTTAGACCCATAATTTAAATCGATTTTTTTTTATAGACAAATCAAAATCAATGGATTTACAAAAGTATCAGCCAGCAAGTCAAATTGTTCGAAACGGTATTGGATTTCATTCACTTCATTTATTGAATAAATTACAAATCTTCAAATATTTTCCAGATTGGACTGCATCTGATGATTATTACAGTTCTAAAGCATCGAATTTTTTAAAATCTAACAATTGGATAATTATTATTTTATCGTTAACAAAAAATTTATTAACCAATAATAATATTTTATGATTATATAATAAGCTGTTGAGATCAAAATCCGAACTTCACATAGGTAGCTGAATACTTTACAGAAATTCACCCTCAAGCCATCATCATTAGACTTAGTAAATAAATTTGTTTATTGTTTTGATGTATACTTTTATTTTGAATTTTTAGCGATTAAGTTTTAAGAAATATTTTAAGTAGTATAAACAGTAGTTGTTCTCCTGTTTCAAAAATTTAAATTACAGAGGATATAGCTAATTTCGATACATACAAAGTGATTCGACCTGTGCGATGAATACTAGAATCCACAGGAACAGAATACTAAATGCGTTTTTATTTTATGTTACAATTCTGAATTGCACTAGCGTTATAATTGAAATGGGGATAAACGCTTACTGGACCCAGCATGGTAAATAAAGAGTTGATCTTCAGAAAACTTTTGTTTTTGAATGTCTATATATTTGAAATAATGTAGAGTTATTATTTATAATCAATTACTAATTTTGCCTTGAATTTGTTAAATAAAATGATTAGTAGTGTACTCATACAATAAGTCAATTAATTTTCTACTTGAATGCATAATAACGAACGACTAAAAAGCAAGGATTTATTAACATAGACATAGTATATTAAATCACTAATTATGACCTATAAGAATTGTTTCCGTAGTTTTTTTTTATGAAGAACTTAATTGCACTTATATTTGTTATCGGTATGCAATATTGAGAAACAGGCGGGCTGACCACCCTGAATAAGGAATGAAGCAGAGCAGAAGCAAACGAAGAAAACTATTGACCTTCATTTTTAAGCATATTTTAAGGGATAAACTGTATGAGATCAGTGTTTGTAAAGCCTATTGATTAATTATCATATTAATTACTTTACTCTTCTAATATATATATCTACTATCAAATAAAAAAAACTATTAATTATATTAATTAGTAATAATTATTATCTATATATATAAAAAATAGAATAAAACCCAGCTTATTGTATTATTTTAAATAAATTATTGTTTGTTTTTTATAATATCAAAATTTAAAAACACCACATGCTAGGAATACGAATGTTCTACTTAACCGTGTCCCTTTAAAAACTCATCCTCTTCTATCAATTTAAATGTTAAATTCAAATTCTGTAAGAAAATTGTCAAGCAAAATAAGGACTACAAACTTCCACGTATAACGAATGGTTAAAGGCCGCGAATAACATCAATGTTATGCGAGCTGTGTTTATTTTTTTGTGTTATGATAATCTAAAGTATTGTGAGTACCAGAAAGAACATATCATAAATGTGAAGATACTATGCTTGAGAATCATACTAATTTTGAAAAATCTTAACGTCTAACTAGCTTTATATCAATTCTTTCGACACCCGTAGCACGGTAAATTCTTTGATTACTAATATGTCGAAATTCACCCCTAGGTTTTCTCTAGCATCTGTTAGTAATCGAAAAACTTTCCATTTATTATGTAAAGACATTATGTAAACCATTATGCAAATACAAATGTGATAAACGATCGAATAATATTTTATGTTATTAGTATTATTGAGCCTATGACCATTAATAGAGACGATTGGAGATATTTGTAATTTAAATAAAATAGATCTTCTGGTGATTATGATATCCTGATACAAATCCATAAGCCTATAAAATGTACCAACATTTTTCATCAGAAACAAAAATTGTAAAGTCTCGGAAACGGCTGGAGATAGGGACATGGTGTAAACAGTAAAATACGTAGTAATGCCTACTACTTTTTATACACATGCAAGATTTTCTGCTACAACAATAAATTTAAAAAACGAAAAAACACGTCCTATTACAAGGACGTTGTATGATGAATGCTGGATGATGGATGATGGATGATGAATGATAGAATGTCAGCATCGCTTTTAATTAAAAAGATGCGCAACTACTTTCTACATATTTCATCCACAGACTTGAAAGCTATATCTATAACCGTTGCAGAGATATTTGTATTTTAAATAAAATACATCTTCTAAAGATTATGATCTCCTAATATAAATCCATATTTCTATAAAATGTACCAAAATTTTTTATCAAAAACATAAACTGCAATATGTCGGAAACGGCTGGAGATAGAGACATGCTGTAAACGGTAAAATACGTAGTAATGCCTACTATATTTTATACTCATATGCTAAATATTTTGCTACAACAATTAGTATCAAAAAATGAAAAGAACGTGATATTTCCAATATTTCAGGATCGCTTTTAATTGCCGAAGGTGCGTAACGACTTTCTATATATTTCATGACAGACATAAAAACTCTATCTATAACCGTTTCCGAGATACTTACAATTTAAATAAAATAGATCTTCTGAAGATTATGACGACCTGATAAAAATCCATAAACCTATGAAATGTACAGTTTTTTATCAAAAACTAAAATAGCAATGTCTCGGAAACGGCTAGAGATAGGGACATGCTGTAAACGGTAAAATACGTACTAATGTCCACTATATTTTATACTCATATGCTAAATATTTTGCTACAACAATTAGTATCAAAAAACTAAAAAAAACGTGATAATTCTAATATTTCAGGATCGCTTTTAATTGCTGAATCTATAACCGTTTCCGAGATACTTACAATTTAAATAAAATAGATCTTCTGACGATTATGACAATCTGATACAAATCCATAAACCTATGAAATGTACAGTTTTTTATCAAAAACTAAAATTAGAATGTCTCGGAAACGGCTGGAGATAGGGTAATGCTGTAAACGGTAAAATACGTAATGCCTACTACATTTTATACACATATGCTAAATATTCAGCTACAAACATTAGTCTCAAAAAACGAAAAAATACGTCCTATTACAAGGAAGTCGTCATCGCTTTTAATTGCAAAAGATGCGCAAAGTCTTTCTACATATTGCATGCTAAATCACTATAACCGTTTCCGAGATATTTGCAATTTAAATAAAATAGATCAACTGAAGATTATGATGTACTGATACAAATCCAAAAACCTATGAAATGTATCAACGTTTTACGTCAGAAACAAAAATTGCAATGTCTCGTAACCAGTTGGAGATAGGGACATGCTCTAAACGGTCGTACTAATGCCTACTACATTTTATACTCATATGCTAAATATTCGGCTACAACAATTTGTATAAAAAAACGAAAAAATACGTCCTATTACAAGGCAGTTGGAGATAGGGACATGTTGTAAACGGTAAAATATGTACTAATACCTACTACATCTTATACTCATATGCCCAATATTCAGCTAACCGTCATGTAACCTTGACCCAAATACAATAACAACGAACAATTAAATAATATAAAATGGAACATAACATTTTAGATAAAAACAAGAAAATTCTGAACAAAATAAATTTATTACAAAAAATAAAATATATAAACTTTGCCATTTTACATATCATCAAAAAGATCATCAACATTTTCATCATCATCGCCATCACCACCAACAATCGTTTTCTTATTACCCAAATTAAGATTATAAAATTCAATAACTTCTTTTTCAGTTACCGTACTCGTTTCAGCTTCACCGTCACAAATCAAACCCAAACGCTCTTTAACCACAATATTTTCCCAAAATTCAATTTTATTTCTTTTTACTAAATTATTTTTGAATTCCACAATCCATTCATTGTAACGAAATGCACCCATACGTTTTGATTCTTCACGATAAAATAACATTGCCATATGAATTTTTTCTGATGGTACAATCACCGTTTTAAACATTAAATCACCAATAACATTTTGCACTTGAGAACAAAGTGTCGCAAAACGTTCACCATTATGTAATAAAAATGCAAAGTCTTCAGCTGGTGTTACTGTACCAATTTCGGTTATATTTTGTTGTGCATCATCTATTGATGTTATGTCCTGCAAAAAACAAGAAAAAAAAAAAAGAAAACATAATATTATTGTCTACAGAATATAAATAAAGTATTCATGTTCATGTTAATGTTTTAACATACCTCAGGTAATGCAATATCAGTTGTCGGTAAGGCATTAATATTTCTAAATTTATCATACAATTGATCTTTACTACTTTTCTTAACAACTTCCAATGGAAATAATTGTTTAACTCTTTCAATTAAGTCTTTTGAATTATTTCTTAATTTTTGTGGCATATTAAACATATCCGTTAGATCTTCATCGGGTTTAAGTAAAGGGGCTGTTGGATATAATGCTCTGCACAATAGAAGATACAAATTAATGATAAATAGTTATTGTAATAATCGATGATATTGAGTTAACCAACCTGTATGCAATAGCTCGATACATAAATTGATCAGTTGGATTCACTAATTTATTTAATGGAAATGCATCATTTATAATTTTCTTTTTACCACCATTAGCATCAATATCAACATCATCATCATCATCATCATCATCATCACATGCATTTTCGATATCAAATGCATCCATTAAATCCATTGAATCAATCAATTTATCAATTATCTCATATTGTTCATCAGTTGGTTTATATTTTTCACTTTTCAATGATGGTAAATTTAATGATACATAATTATTTGCATAAAATAATTCTAACATAATTAAATGTGCACGCTTATGTGGATCAGCATTATGTTTAGCAAATAATGCCATCATTTTTGGTTGTGTACCAGAACGATAAACATAACGGGCAATCATTGCGGTTTTTGTATTTCTCATAGCTGCAACAAGTGCCGTAAATTTTCGTTCTGATGCATCTGATAATTTTTGACTAACAACATTCCAACAACCGCCACCAGCAAAATAATCATCTTGTAAATATTTTTCGTCTGTAAAACCAATACATTTAAATGATTTTTCACCGGATGAATATTTTTGACCCATTCCAATTGATGCATCATATGGTACTGGTGTTGAACCATATATGTAACTGTAAAATATTTTTATAAGAATTAAAATTTCAATAATGTTTAACAATAAATGTACCCTTTAATCATTTTCTCAAAATCTGGTTCAAATTGTTTATCATTTAAAAAATATTCTGTTGTATATTTGCATGGTCCATAAACTGATTCGGTTTTCCATGGACCTAAGGTGCTTTCTTCTTTTATCTACACATTGGCAATAAAATAACTCTCATTAAAATAATTGATTTGAATTGAAAACTTTGTAATGTGAAAGTTTTTCGATCATTGATAGACACGGTACAGAGAAGTGGAATTTTGTCTCCTCTTCTGTGGACATTGGTTATTAACGAAATCTGCAAGTCAGAGATTGGATGGACTAATTGTCAACCAAAAAAAAAGAAAAAACTACAAGAAAGAAAACTCGGCATGGTATCAAAAGGCTTTGAATAATATTAATGTAAAAGACAAGAATACTGCAAACTGAGCTTGGCGACCATTGTATTCTATACCGCATTGAATCGACCAGAAATTATTTGAGTGTATGCATGCATGTTATCCATAATATTAAAAAAAACATACACTTAAATAAGCTGCAATTTTAATAGTAATAAAGCTACCAATTTCCAGATCACAATTCCATGGCATCGAACGTTTTTTCCTTTTATCAAAATAGTTTAATTGTGCGACAGCTTGATTGAAACTACAAAGAGCACCATTTGTCTATAATTTACAACAAAATTTAAACAACAATAAACAAATTGATGTAACTTTCATCAAACCTTTTCAATTATTTTCAATAATAATTCTTCACTGGTGCATCTGTCTTTTGTTTTATTTGGTATTTGACTAAAAACAGCTTCCTCATCATTATCATAATGTAGATTATTTAAATTATGATATTCAACATTATTTGTGCTAAAATAATAACATAAAAAATATATTGTTTTAAAATCGATGTTCAATAAATTATCCAAAAACATACATAACAACTAATTCAATATTTAATGCTTTTAAACCACTAATAATTTCATCAATCATTTCATCATCGGTCAATGGCGTTGAAAATGTTGACAATAGAACAATTTTAAATGATTTAAATTTTTTACCACTAAAATATGAGAAGAAAAAATAAAAAATAGTAAAAGATTAAAAATAAAACAAATCCAATCCTTGAATTGAATTGATTTAAAAAAAATAAAATAAATAAAACTTCATTCACCTCACTTCATTTTTCATAAAGTCCATACCAAGGATAAGTGCATCCATCCAATCGGCAACACAATTTGATGGTTTCACTTCATTTAGAATAATTTTTAACATTTCCCAATTTGTCAGCGACATACCAAAAGCAATGCTAAGATTTTCATAGCCACCAGAAACATGTAATGCATTACTTGTCGAATTGCTTCCCATAAGAATCAATCCAATTTCATCCGTTGGTTTGGAAAAAATCTACAACAAACAACAAAACAAAATTAGGTATTATCAAAATCAAAAAATGTGTATAGAAAATGTAACAAACAAACCTTACGTTGCAGAATTTTCTCAATACATAATTGGGAATTTTCAAAAAATGTTTTCTCACCAATTGGAGTATTTTCAATGGTATTCTTTCCCACATCAAAGATAATAACAGTTGCTTCCTATTGCAGAAATAAAAATAAAATTGTAATTTTTGAGATGCAAATGGCAAGACAGAATTATAAGGTTGAATTTAATTGATCGGATGATTTGTCGGTTGCGTTAAGGTGATGAAATTTGGCCGTCTTATTTACTATTTAATTCCAAAAATCTAAGGCAACTAGTTTGCTTTGTAACTTGCAATGCTGAATCGAGTAGTGTCAACAAATCGTGTCGAATCAGGGATGGGTAAAGAATGTTAACTTTTAATTATTATGAAAACTTGAAACATTAGAACAGTGTTTGAATCACCGTGTGTGATACGGTTTTTTTTTTTTTTGTCAATAATTGATCCAACGGCAGAACAGTACAAGGTTTAGCATCGTATCATGACTGACGATGAAAAGTGGATACACTTCGATAAAAAAAAGCGTAAAAAATCGTGGGTTAAGCATGGCTATGTATCAACATCGTTCCAAATTCATACTCTGTACTTGGTAGGCATCAGACGAGTGTAGTGTATTATTAGCTTCTCAAATCCAATGAAAACATTCGTTTGAGTCGAGCATTGACGGTAAGACTAGGAGACACGACACAATAATTGTGCAATATGACAACGTTCGGCCACATGCTGTTGCAAGGTGCATCAAAAGATACTTGGAAACGACGAAGTGGGATGATCTACCTGACGTGGGTTCTTTTGGAATACAAACTTGTTTTAATTGATGACTCATGGTCTAGCTTATAAAGACGCAAAAAAATGGATAGCCACACAAAAGGCGAGTCGCTTTTCTAACGCAGAATTCATATGTTGGTAGAAATATGGGAGAAAGTACTAGCTAGCGATGGACAATACCTTCAATAATATATTTAATAAGGCATTGATTTTTATAATAATACAGGGAACACTCTTTCAAGTCTCAATAATTGATTTATGAATCCCAATCATAATTTCATTTTAAATTACAATAAAGTTATGATTGTCATCCATAGATAATTGTTCAGTAGGTGTGTAATATTGAACAATTATTATATATTTTACTCCTCTCTCTACTCTTGAATCTTGCTGCGATAATACATCAGACACATAGGTTAATTTCAGTCAACAATTGACTTGGCTTTTGATTTGTTGCTTAGCAATAAACCAACTGCAGTTCTATTTTCCATGTGATTGGGGTTTATAGAAATTAACAAAAAGAGTGTAAGGTGTAGATGAGGTTTTTTAGACGTTTCACTCCGTCGTTTATATTTTACAGAACTTCTTTCGCGCCAGCATCATTAAATCCCATAATTGTTCTAATATCCTTTCAGTTAACGTAAGTCAAAGGTAATCATCATATCTGACCTCTGTTGTCCTCTTGAACACATCACAATACACTAATCTTATTCATATAACTCATCAAATAAAAGTATGGAATTTGACATGAGAATTCTACTGGTGCTTTGCCACCAAATCAAAGTCACGTTAATATAAACTAAAAAAAAAAATTTGCTTTTATAATTAAAAATTTATTAATGGTGTTCTTACTTTATCCGCCATAATTATTATGTAAATGTAAAATATATCGCAAGACACTTTCAATAACAGCAAAACAAATATAATTAATTACAATTCCATATTGCTATTTATTTCAAAACAATTAAATCTCACAAAACACGATAATCAAAACATGTTTACACACGTACCTAATTGTCAAATCTATCAAATATCTAGTACAAACTATTGATAGCATATATTCACCTTCAACATACCTCAATCATTCAATGAATTCACAATAGCAAACCTTTAGATATATGATAGAAAAAATTACCGATTCAATTACCGATAAATTCGGGCTAACTTCATGTCACTCAACAAAATGTTAATTGAGCGACAGTTTATGTGCTAAAGTCAAATGAAATAGCACAACAAGTAAAAAGAAGAAAACAATTTCACAAGTGTAAAAAATGCAAAAACTTTTGAGGTTATCGAAAATATCAATTTTCCAATTAGCAAATTTATTTCAATTTTCTTCAATAAAATCAAAATTAAATATGGCAAATTTTGCAAATAATTCAAGTGAATATAATTGTGGAAATGTTGTAAAGTTTTTAGAATTAGTTGGTAATTTGAAGGTAAGCCAAACAAAAAAAAATAAATAAAATAAATTGAAGAAAAATACGTTTGATTGAACACACAACAAACTAAAATTAATTACATTTTTTTGGTTGACTTGAACTTGAAGGCTAGCCTCTGACGATTTTATGTGACACTGGCTGTATGTGCAAGACAAAAAAAATTATGTAGTCACGAGTATTTGCCAAAAATAAATTTAATTATAAAAACAAATAAAAATAAAAATTACAATGAAATAAAATTATAAATAATTAATAATTTAATGACAAATTAAAAATTATGTAATTTTTTTCGTCCCATTTTTTCGTTTTGCTTGTTTTGTCAATTTAAAATTTTTCTTCTATTCGACAACAAATCACAGAAATTTTTACACGCCAGTTTTTCAATATTTAAAATTGTCCTATTAATTTGTTTCTAAATTCATTTACTTTGTAAATCAATCAGTTTGTGATAAGCAAGGTGATAAGTTCTTTAAATCAAAGCCATTATTACTCAATTCAAATTTTCTTATCACAACAATCAATACTGTAATGTATTGAACATTTGAACTTGAAGGTGAACTAATAAATGCTAAATAATTGAATAAATAAATAGTTTAATTATTGATTTTTCAGTTAACAACAAATAATGTAACACGTGATTTTTTGTATCATTTACACTTTGGGATCATCGTCATGATGACGCAAACATGATATGTAACAAGAAAAAAAAAAAAAAGAAGATAAGACCCCATTTACAAGTACGTTGTCCGAAAAAGTTACGGCTTAAAACAACATAACAAGACCGTCCACAGATTGACCAATTAATAAATAACGGATTATGTCTTCATGTTCACACAGTGTTCTCTTTTACTATACTGAACTTTTGTACCAACTGCACGGTCACAGTCTCAAACATTAACTATATTTTCGTGTCAAATTCTCTGCACTTGAATATTTTGAAGACCATAATTAGATCCATTAATAACAAAACAAGTTCGGTTAACGATGGATATTCGAATACAAAATTGATGAACCGTACTACTATCATTTCAGTACTTAAAACTGGTAAGAATCCTTCTTTAATCAATACTTACACAGGAACCCATTATTATCAGCACTATCGAAAATCTTTACATTTATCAGCAACAAATCAATTCAATACATATTGACACCAAAAAGATACTTTAAGCCTCACAAATGGGCGTTAGAAAATGTTACTTCACACCTTACAAGCATTTTCAATTTCAGCAGATGTAAATCAGGGTTCTGTGTCAATGGTATTCGAGGTGACATTGTTATATACTATATAATTTTACTGATTTGTCCCATCCCTGTAGTCTTACACTGAATATAGTGAAAAAATTCAATCAAAATTCACAAATAATGTCCAACAGTATATGTCCAACTTCTGATTTTAAAAAATCTTGCAGAAAACCAAGATACGAATATAGACACTGATTTGTCATTTTTATGTCGAGCTGCGAATATTGAAAGAATCGACAGAATATCAGTAAGACCAACTTCTCATATTTAAACATCTCGAATGAATATCTACATGATAAATGGCATCGTTCTTATTAGATTGTAAGCGAGGACTCTAATCAGAACCATGCCATATCTATCTATGGTCATATTTATGCGTGTGTATGACCTATATATGTAACTATCACTCAATAAGTTTGTAGGATGTCTAATAACACTACAACTTTTAGGCAAAATTCGACCTTATTCATCAACATACTCTCCTTCAAGAGTGATACATTCATTCCAACGCTTGTCTAACAGTCCAATGCTTGTAGAATGATTTATCTTTTGGTCTCAAAATACCTTTCAGTTACGACAATCACATCTTCATTGGAGCCAAATCTCTTTCCCTCGAGCATTTTTTTTAGATGTGCAAACAGGTAGTAGTCGCTGGGAGTCACATCCGAAGAAAACGGTGGATGGGGAAGCAATTCAAAGTACAATTCGTGCAATTTTGCCATTGATTGTGATGAAAGGACACACAAATCGAATACTTCACGTTTGAGACTGTTGTTCATTTACTCTTGAATATCAATCCGAGTTTACCAAAAAGCCGCCCAACCAAACAATTCTTCGTTTTACTTCTGCAATTTGGTGGTCTAGACCCAATTTCAATTTGTGATCAAGGTATATGTAATTGTTGCCCCTCTCAATTGCAACATTTCCGATTTTTATGACTGCGTCATTATCGATATTCGTCATTAATTCCGTTTTTGACATCTTGAGACCAACAACCTTACTCGACGTTTGCCTGTCGTAACATTGTTTATAGTTCATTCAAATTGGCTGCATTGAGTACTATGTCGTCTACAAAATGGGAGATGCTTCAAGAGACTTATTCCGATTTTACTCCAATCTTATTTCTTGAAAATGATTTCTATAGTTAATGTGAATAATTTAGATGAGATACTGGTCATTTTTCATGTTGCGCTTTTTATAGATATATCGAATTATACTTGAGTATCTTGAGTCAATTCTACATTTGTCCAAAGCGTCTAATATTGACAATGTTTTAAATGACCCAAATACTTTTTCATAGATTGTAAAGGACATAATGATACACCGATCTTGTGTTTGTTACAAACTTATTAAACTTGTCATCGTTTGTAGGTGGTCATTGGTGCCAAAACCGTAATGACCTTCATGTACACTTTAGTGATAGCAGACTTCCTGTTTTGTCTCGTAGCTTGATGATTTGTTTTCTGACGTTCATCTATTTGGATATTAGAATATTTTAGATATTATAATGCGGATTTTATTTTATCTGAACTGGGAACAGAGTCATGGTATTTCCGTGTAGCCGATTTAGTCTATTCGTAACTTCTGTACATCTCTTATTACATTTGTTATTAGTTTTGTAGTTTATGTTTTTTCTTCTCAAATTTCATGTTTTATCACTCAACCATTTCTTTGTTATCATAATCTGTTAGCAAAATTGTTCCAATATTGCTGAACAATTGCATGCAACAAATCGGACACCAAATTATCTGCAAAATCATATCTTATATCGTCACTATGTATTTTTGGTTACTTGTGCGACCGTCATGAGATAACGAAGTTATCTTATGAATTGTTTTATAAATTGTTTTAGGTATTCCATGCACTTGTAACCTTAATATTAATCGGTTACTCTATTCGTAACCATGTAACGATCAGTAATATGGAAAATTTAAATTAACACATTTAGTGTAATTATCATGTGGTATCAGAAGGCAGTTTCTATGTGTACATTTAGTCAAACTTTAGTTCAACGTATTAAGCATCATATACCACAATTAGTTAACCAGTCCCATATTCACTTTCGAATCCCTTTTCCTGTTTAAAATAAAAACAAATTATTTTGTAGTTTTTTTTTTTTAATCTTTTTTTTTTTTTTTTAATTAATTTTAGCACATGAAACGTACCGGTTGGGTATTACGAAAAGTTGCAGATTGTGAAACAGTTGCTGGTCATATGTATCGTATGAGCATGATGACATTCCTATTAGATTCAAATGGTGATTTAGATAAAACAAAGTGTATGGAATTAGGTAAGCATAATATTATCACTTAAAGTTAGTATAAAAAGTAGCGAGCGTACACATTAATTGAATAAATAATATATCCTTTTTTTGTTTTTTTTTTTTTTTACTTAATTTCTAGCTCTTATTCATGATTTAGCTGAAAGTATTGTCGGTGATATATCACCATTTTGTGGTATTTCAAAAGAAGAGAAAAAATTGCGAGAACATAACGCAATGCAAGAGATTGCATCACTGTTAGATTCACGAGGTGATAGACTTCTGGAACTATTTAATGTATACATTTGTTGTTTTTATTGAAATTAACCGAAAAAAAGAAATCGAATTCATAATAACAGTTCATATATCTTTTTTTCTCTTTCAGGAATATGAGGCAAATGAAACACCTGAATCAAAATTTGTTAAAGATCTTGATCGTCTCGATTCGGTATTACAAGCATATGAATATGAAAAACGTGATAATGTACCGAATAGACATCAAGAATTCTTCGATTCAACTGATGGTAAATTTAATCACCCATTGGTTAAGAATTTAGTGAATCAAATAAAATTGCAACGTGAAACACTTATGGATGAGGAGAAAAATAAACAGGCTTCTTCAAGTTGATAATCTTTGCACTTACATTTTTTTACTTTCAAAAGTTAATAATTCTGTACAATTTTCATTTTATATGTGTGGTCGTCGTCGTCGTCGTCGTCGTATTGTTTTGTTTTGCCAAAATCATTTAATATTTTATTTTTATTCGATTTTCCCATCGTCCATCATCAACAAACAATGCCACACCAGCAGATGAGATATTATAATTTTATTATTTATTAGTCTTAATTGATTGTGAGTTTGAATTTGGAATAATACGCGACACACAATAAATACTTAATGGCACTTCTCAAAAGATAAAATAATAAATACATGTTAGATTTTAAGTTTTATGGGGACGGGGGGTAGATCTGTCGTTTATAATAACAACTTACACATTAGTTAGGATAAAAAAAAAAAAACAAGAAAACAAGTTGTACTTTTTGAATTAATGTTTGCTGCTTAAATTTGATAAAAACATGATAATCACTTTTATTGGAGAAGGATTGTATTGTACTTAAATTTAGGACTATATTATTTTTAATTATTTTTTAAGAGGTACTGAAGCTGTTCATTGAAATTAATATTTAAATTTTGAACATTAACTGTAATTTGTTTCAGTATCCGGGAGGAATTATGTCCGTACTATGTAAGCAATTTGCATAGTTTAGTCATTACTATATTTTATTTTTTTTTATTTTAAATACCTACCAAAATTTTGTGAATTTCTAGGAATAAAAACTAAGCAACACTGTCAACATTTGTTCTGTTATTGAACTCTGATTGGTTATCTATAAGTTATATTTTTAAATACTTGCTTGCATCCTTTAGATTTTTTAATATTAAGTAAATTGAATATTTTTATATATGATTATCATGTAATTTTTAAAGTAAGAATATTTTAATGTGTTACAGTCAAAGACTTATGAGCTTATAAATTATAACAGATAAACAAAAGGAAACAATTCCTTTTTATTATTAAAAAGTCAAAATGAAAAATAAAATAACGACGCTTTATTTACTACCCCTTCCTGTGCAGTACTTAGAAAATATTTTAGCTAATTTATTTTTAGAGTTTATTTAAAATTAATAAACTTTAAAAATAATTTTTATGGACTGTTTTTTGAAAACGAACTTTTTCAAATCAGAATTTCAAGTTCATAGTTCGTCGTTTAATATTTTTAATTTTTTTTTTTACAAAATTATGTCTAATCTTTTGAGTGAAAAGTGATTTTTTTTTGTTTGTTATTTGTTAAAAGATGATAATTTAAAAAAATAAATTATAAAAATATTGTCCTAAGAAAATAAGTTAATTTATTTACTTATACCATTCATATTATACGAGGATTGTGTATATTTTTTTTTTACCTGTATTTTTTTACAGTGCCTTATTTTGTTGGTGCCTAAAAAATTTTAGAAATTTTAGTTTCATCATCAAAAGTGTGATGTCTAATTTTTAGAATAAAAAAAAAAAAGGATAAACCAAAATTATATTTTTAAGGTATGTAGGAAAACAAAAAAAAAAGATATTTTCTTAGTTTTTATACATTTGTGAGACTAAAAAGCTGTTTATTGGATTAATTAGGCTATTTTTAATTCACTAAATGTCAAAAAGTGTTAATTAATTAAATTTACCATACTGAAAATTGAATTGTTTCTTTTAATGTTACAGTGAATAAAAAACGAGTTTTTTTTTTTAATTTGTTTATTAAAAAAAAAAAATTAAAAACTTGGAAACTACGCGAAATATAATCAATAAATGATGAACAAGGTTTACTACTATCTCTGATTTCAACATTAATTTTTATCATATTTTGTTTTTGTTTAAAATTTAATTCAGTTATTGTTGCATAATTTATAAATATTTATTTCCCTATTTTAATTATATTGCATTTTGTATTCGGTAATTGGTTGTTTTTATTTAAATTGGAATAGAACAGGAAATTTTTAGTGGAAACAAAATAAGTAACTTTTCTCTTTTAAATTT
>JANSTX010019329.1:4401-16439 GCA_027564355.1 Penthetria funebris
GTAGGCCATAACATAGTTAAAATGCACATACAACGAACGTTCATTATATTACTGACACAGAGCTGAGGCAATTGAAGTGAGGACCAAAATTTGAATATAGCAATGTGCTTTCGAATATATATTAATTATCAATAATATATTTTTAAAGATTCATTATTTTTTTAAACTTACGTACGCGAATCGTAGTAAAAATAACTCGTTGTATTTCCCATTCATCAGCTAGCACGAGTATTTCAGAATGAAACTAAAAAAAATATGCTATTTTCAATATTCAATCATTCATACAATTTAATTTACTACATATTTGCGATAAGTTTTCTTGTTTTTTTTTAGAATTTTTTCCCTGAAAATGCCACAGTTATAATATTTGGCAGAAGAATGTTTAACAACATTGTTGAGTCCAAAAAGAATTTCATATATTTTTCAATAAAAACTAAATAATATTATTATTTATACTTTTATTTTCGTGAAAAGTATTTTATAGTTTGACGATGTTTTTCACATTTTATAATAAAAAACAAAAAGGAAAAGTAATTATTCACGAATTTTCTTTTTTATTATATTTTTAATCTTAAAATATGTTTTGTCGAGCGCTATATTTTCTTCGTGGTCGGGCGGCGGCCCTCTTGCAGTTATTTTATTCTATTCCCATATGATGATGGTACTTTTAACATATATGTACACGTATATAATATAATATAAATATATTATGTACATTAATTCAGTGAATTTTATTTACTGATGACTACGTTAATGATGATGTTAACGTGAAAAATGTTTTATGAAATTTTTGTTGGCGTTTTTTTTTTTTTTGCGGAATTTTAAATTGAATGTATCCAAGTCAATTGGTTCAGTTATGTAATTTAAATTAAATAATTGGTAATAGATTTTTTTTCAAAATATTTTGATTATGTAGAGTATAACAGGTTGATAAAATATAGTTATATATGATTTATTAAAAGAGCTTGATTATTATATAGTAAATATTTGGAAATCATTTCATTAAAACATATTAAGATTTCTTCTAATGATAGATTTCGTAAGCTAGAACCGGAATTTTTTCAACTAAAACAACGCTTAATGATATCCTAGTCTGAAAGTTAGGCAAGTTTTCATCTTATGATAAACTAATAATAATAAATGCCATGCATGTCAGAGTTAGAAATTCGTTAATCCAAAATTGAGCAATAGATTATTGTGTTAGCATATCACTAGAAATATAATAAATTACAAATCACCGTATTATAGTGGCTATGATTAAACTAAATTCAATATGCACATTTTCATATGATATATTTAATCAATAACCTATTCATTGAAAATTATGTAAAAGAAAAAAAAAAAGCTATTGGTACGAATAAGACAAAATGTGAATACGATATTCGAAAATGTTACGACTTTATTTATGATAAACGTTTTGTGGTTTTAAAAACTATTTTAAAATTATTGATAAAGATTTTTTTATGATTTAACCCAGTAACAATATGTGGAATGGCTTAGTTTAGCCTTGTGTACCATAACACATGACAATTTATATAATTGGTATACAGAATTCAAAAACATGATCGTATAAGTGTAATAAGGAATTGCATGCGAGTCGTCCTCGAACCGCTGTCATTTTTGAAAATTAGCGAAGTAGTTCGCAACATGATTGATACTGAGCGCCATAATGTTGATATTTAGACATCCTTTGGAATTGGCAAGAGTAAAGTATAAACAATCTTGCAAGAAAATTTAGTTGTGCAAAAACTGCAAGCTATATGGATACTGCACAATTGTCGTTAGAGCAAAGAAATGTTAAATAAAACAATCAGAGTTAAATTTTTCCAAAATAATGATTCCGTCATTGTTTGGCAAATATAGAGTCATGTTAACTGAATGACTCGATTTGCCTTTAGTATATAGAAAAATTGATTGATATTATACAGCCAAGTTATGAATTAATTAAATTAATGAAAATATTTAAAACAATTATATGCTATTTAATTTATTTTAATTGTATTTTTTTTTAATTTCACCAGGTGCCTGTTTCGTTGGCAATCAATCGGACAAAGCACTTCGAATACTTGTTGCAATGCCACTATTTTGCTATTGGATATTTGGTTCAGTTAATTTATTTGCCGGTTATTTAGTACAAAGACGTAAAATTGCACCACAATTAAATAATATACAAATAATATCAATAAATGTTAATGGCATGGGAACATTTTTATTCATTTATTGTATACCAAGTGCACTATTAATGATTGCTGTTTTTTATGAATTTGCAAATCGTGACATATGGTTAAATGTAGTACCACAATCATCATCAATGGAATCAATAAATAGTGTAAAGGCACCAATGTGGCCATTTCTGTTACGTGCATTTATGGAATTATTTGTTGGTGTTTTAGCATCCGGTTGGGCACTTGGACCACGTATTGCAAATTTTTGGCGTAATAAATTCGGACCAAAATATAAACAAACACCAATCAAATATCCACAAACAGCTTATAGTACAACATCATATCAAACAGTGTGTCCACAAAATTCTATGGTTTCAATTACTAATAAATTACCACCAATGATACATGTTCGAAAATATCAACAACCATCGTCAACACATAATAATATACATCGTAAATCATCTAATAGAGCATATAAATCATCAACCCAATCAATTGTTATTACTGGTAATGAAACAACAGTTGTGTAAAATGAATGTAAAAGATAATTATAATTCATATATTTAATTATTTTATTTGTTTTTACAATAAAAAACAAGACAAAAAAAAAAAAAAAACAATAAGAAAATATCTAGGTACATACATTGTATATACATTATATATTATAAGGTGCTAGTCTTATTAATTAATGATATAGAACGAAGAAGAAAAACATATTAAAAATTTTATAGTGGATTAAAGATCTAAAATAAACAATTAATTCGATGAGAAAAATAAAAGATGTTTAACATTTTGTACATATAGCTGTAGAAATATTAGAAAAACATTTAAGAAAAACACCAATTGTAATTTAGAAAAAAAAACAAAAAAAAAAAAAATTAAAAAATGTGATAAACGATAAAAGAAAACATATTTTTGGCACTCAAATATTTAATTTAAGAATTTCAATTAAACAAATTAATCGTAATTTAATGTAGTGTAGTTAGAAAGTTTGTATTTTTTTCTTTTCATATAATCATCAATTTTACATTCAGTATTTTAGAATAATGCATTGGAAACTGTGTAAATTTACTGATGCATTTGTATAAATGATTTTTGTATTTTATATGATACTTATGATTATCCTATTTAACCAGACAAAAAACTGAAATAAGAACTCGGAATAGGTAGGGTGTTTAAAGCACGAATATACATAGGGTCACCAAGGAGATCAAAACAAAAAAAAAATCAAAAATATCAGTACGAATAATTATCAAATTTTTTTGTCGGTCAATTTCAATACAAGAGATCGTACACCATTGATCAACAAATTTATTTTCGAAATGGATGTTCAAATCAAGGCGAGAAAATGTAACAATTTTCACTTGAAAATACAGTGTAAAACCTCGTCACATTTTCAATAGCACTTATATGTAATTTAGAAATTTGGTGCTGTTTCAATTAATTTATTTCCTCTCGTTAGTTCTATCAGTAATATTTTAATGTTTATCCTTAATACCCTTATTTATTTATCTACTAGCTTGATCACAACTTTATTTATCTCTAACTGTATGTATATATAATAGCTGTGACAATAAAATGCCAATTACTAACAAAAATGTTCATAATACGGGATGATAATCATAATAAATGTGACATCAGAATATAATAAAAATTTGAAATTATAAGCAAGTAATTTTACAGAGACCATACATTTTAGTCCTTTTTATGTAATATTATCGAAAATAACTATTTCTAATTGATAAGTAATGAATGACATATACACGGATATGCATATACATAAATATTAATTAATTTTTTTTATATATTTTTACCACCGTTCGATTTAAAGAATTTAAGGAAATCAATAATTTTATTATAATTTAAATTGTATACTTAATTACATGTACTTTAATTATACGAGTATCAATATTTTCAATTGTTTTTAACAGTGCCATTTAAAATAAAAATAATAAACTTTGTTTATGACCCCTATAATATGTTTATAAATAAGTTTTATTAATTGTATAAAATTCGAATTAGAAACAAAACGACTAATAGTAGCATTTTTATAAATTTATTTATTTTATGTATAAAATTATTTTATTATGATATTATATTAATATCAATAAAAAGAATGTTTAATTGAAGGATTTTTTTTTTTTTCTGGTTTTTTTATAGAGCAACATAGTTTATCCTTCAAGATCATTTCATGAATGAAATAAATTGTGTCTATATCACTGATACGAGAGATTTAAAATTTAAGATTAATATATATATTTCTGAATATAAGTAGAAAAGACATGTGGATAAAGATATCAAGGCCTAAAAGGGGGTATCCATTTCGTGATTATTCACTAAATGAATAATATTTCACCTACACGCGATATGTATCTGGCGATTTATATACCACTCTACTGAATTGTTCAAATGTAGATCTGAATAATAATAATTGATTCAATCAATCAATTTATATTTGTTTTTGGTTAAATTTTATTATTCCTTTCATTAGAAAATATGATAACATCGATTTCTATTCGATAGTTCTTATTACCATTTTTATCAATAGGTAAAAATGTGAAAATAAGACTAAATTATGTACTTAATTAAAATGCTCACATTGATGATGTAAATAAAAAGCCTACTAGTGTCATATATGGACACCTGAGTGTTTGGTAGCGACAACATGGAACCTTCTAATACCGTTAGCCAGCAGATGTGCAAATATGGCATCAATGTTGATAGCACAAAATATTACTTCACTTAGTGTATTTATAAAATTAGAGACAAAAGGCGATAATCTGCGATAATCTTAGAATATTCGATATGGACGGAGCATTAACACAAAACGGCCAAAGGTTATCTGGAAGTATTAAATACAATACAAAATCATCAACAGGTTCAGTAAACCATTTCAGTTGTACATATAATATACTACTAGACAGAACTGTAAAGATAAAAGAATCACAAGCTGACTCATATCGATTTATATCCAATATGTCATCACAATCTTCGTTTATTCATTCAATATTTATAATCAGTTGGTATAATTACACCAAGAAATAGTACACCCAATGGATGTATGCAATTCACTATAATATATTTATTGAATTGATAATGAACGAAAATAGCATCAGTCATCTTGGTTAAATTTGACTAAATGCAATATTAGTAAAACCTGATCATATAGTGACATAAAACTGTTAAATGCAATAAAAAAAAAAAACTTTCCCTAACAATTACATAATGGTTATTGAAATGAAACATAATATATTACTAAGGACTTTAGAAATCATTTAAAGAATTACATAATAATCTCTTTTAATTAGTGAATGCCAATAGTTCTATAATGTAGTTGTAAATATATATATAGTGTATTTGAGTTGGAGTAAATTTTTTAAAATATGTACTTACATGGTATCCAATCTTATTGACAATGTAGAGCTCACTGTTCAGGTTATATTATGCAATAGATCAATTGATAACGATGCGTATTATTATAAATTTTGAACAATTCATTTCTTTTTACTGCTTTAAGATCCACAAATCAGGTACCTTTTATTAAACAAATATCAAACGAAAAATTACATTAGATTCAAATATAGTGAGAAAATTATGGATATTTTGAATATCATAATTTTTGTCGGATAATCATAAAATTACTTGACATTTCCTCAATTAATTTTAAGGTGAGCTATAAATGCATAAATAAACTGGGTTTCATACATAAGATTATCGCAACACATGAGATTAGTTATATATTAAAAAAAAAGTCTGGACATTGACAATAAGAAGCGTTTATTATATTGTCACAATCAGCTACATTATTCATAAAATGAGAATTTAATACGCAAATAATCATTATTTAAAAACTAATGACAATTGCGGTTCTTCATTGCATTCACATCACCATATGTTCCCAAAAATTGTTCGAAATCTGAGAAAACAAGATCAAATTTCAAAATAATACACTAATTATATGAAGTGTAATTATCATAAATTTCACTTTAAAATTTATTACATATGATGTGATTTATAGTAAAATCATTTTAATTTTAATTTGTACATGACCACATCACTCAACTAAGTACCTAATTAAAATAATATATGTTCGTCTTCTAGTTACAACATATCGACCTGATCACAAAAATATCGATAATGTCAATTGTCGAAGACTTAAAGACACATGAAATAAAATCAATTATTTTTTTTTTGCAAGTCATGAATGAGCAGCCATTTTGTGCTCATTTATGGATCGGTATGTACTTGATGACAAAATCATTTTAACAACATACAATTGTAAGAGGTGAAGAAAAGAAAATATGGAAATACATAAATTGATGAGCCAAATGGACAGGCAGATAACATAATGATTTTCAATAGTAAAATAAATTTAAAAAAAGCAGTCTAGTGGCATTCAGGTAATGTCTTATTCTGTTCTTGAAATTCGATGCAGACTGATTGATAGTAACTAGTTCTAATAGTTTATTTACAATTGTACAAGTTCTTTATTTTATAATTAACTAATAAAAAAAAATTAACATTCATTAATTACCCTATGCTATGATAATGTAATAAAATGAATATCAACCGAAAAAAATAAAATGAAAACATATTTAACTAAAAATTATCCTTGTAAGTAATTCTAATTACCCAATTTTATTGAATCCGTATAGCCTGGCTTCTTCTGCATAAATTACTGAATCATCTTTATAACATTGACATGAAAATTATATTCTGTTGATTGTTTGTATAAAAATTTAATTTCATAAGCAATTTATTATAAGCACAACACAACACAGAATTTGAATAAAAACTGAAAAGAAAATGGAAGAAAAACTGTTCAATAACTGACAGTTCATTCATTGGTGCCAAAACTTTTTTTTATTGGTATAAAAATTCACAGTACTAGATTTGAAAAAAAAAATATCATAAAATAAATTTTTGAAATTTGAAATATTTCCCGCATTAATTTAAACTAATATATTTATTAATAACTAATGCATTGTGGCGAATATATATATATACTCCATTCGCCGTTGCGCTTAAGTATTTATAATGATTTTTGCGCATATATCATATGTCTCGTTCAAAATTTATTACTTTGACATATTTAACAGTTGCGCAATATTTCATAATTTCATTTGAAATTTTACGAATATTTGCACAAATTTCTATCTTTCAAATATTGATCTAGTACTATCAGCTGATAGTTTTCAAGTATACATCATCGTGTAATACAGCGGATGTGGCATTTTTCAATGACAAACATATTGTAAACATACAGCCTGTGTTTATATTTAGTTTTAATGAAATAAAAGTGAAATTTAATAAATTTTTGTAATTTAAATAGTGCTAATTTAGTGAATTAACTATGGCAATTAAGATCAAATTTAACTTGTTTCAAACAGTAAATAATGGTAATGATTTCAACGACGTTGATACCGTCTGCTTTCTTGTAAACAAACACACCTTTCAAGGTTCAAGCTTTATATTTAAGTTATTTAAATATTAATACTCACAATAGGTCACGATACAATAATTCGAATGACTCAAAAATGTGATTGGGAGTAGCTATTTAATGAAGTCATTAAATTTACAAGTTATCTGAATATTACTAATGTTTGTCTTATGCACAATAACTACTCGTTGAATTAGGAATAAAACCATAAGTTAGGTTAGTCGTAGAGAATATAAAATACAGGATAGACGGTAAGATGAACACATTTTAGAAGCGATCAGTTTGTTCAAGTGTTACAAATAATGTCAGCAGAGTCCCATTGCAATGATAATGTGTTTGTTAGGAAAACGTCTATTGTGAGACCCCAAAATGATGACAAAAAAGCAGTGAACAACCGATTATCCAGACTAGAATAATTTCTGAGTAACCTCAGAATGCCCCACACGTAAGAAGAAGGTGAAGTTAGTGAACATCTGCATCAAGTTTAAACTATTAAAAGTGTTTAAACATGCAATCTATTAGATTCATAATTTTATTATGTATAGATAAGTATTCAGGATTAGTAAACATATACTCATAGCATCCTTATTCTTGTCTCCTACATATAATGGCAGACATACATACTTTTCCATGAGATAGTTTCGATACAAAACATTTAATTCATTTAGCTATATATTTCTGGATACACATTAGAAAAAGTCATCTTTAACATCCATACATCTGGACAAGTAAACATATGATGTGAATATATAAAATGAAGTAAGAGATAATAGGTTTCTTACTATTATTGATGTTTGGTTTAGATTTAGGATCGTTGGCGTTTAAATTCGGGATTGGCCAAGTCTTAGCTTTAAAGCTGATAAAAAGTTTTTCTGTAGTTCTATATGTTCAATTTTTTGAATTTATATTATTGATATTAGTGTACATTTAATTATTTTACTGCCCGAAGTTCCGCTTTCTTTCTTTAAAGTTATTACTTGTTTCCATTAAAAAAAACGGATGTAATTTAAAACTATAATTATATATGTTTATGGTAATCAACTGTATAGATCCAATAAAAGCAGGCTCTTGAACGCAAATCAATTTTAAAATTGTCAAAAAATGATTGGAATGAATACAATAAACATTAGCTAAATGACATTATCGTCTTTAATAAATTATACTATTCTTAGACTGTAGAGACTCGCAAATTTAGGTCAAAGCCGTAATAGTGTTTTCTTTCTTCTTAAATTTTGAAAGTTCATGATTTTAGTATACACTGTTTATCTAACCGTGAGATCGAATGATTAATTTTATTATCTGTAACCTAAAGCATCTGCTTTTTTTTTTATTTATCCTGCAAACAAATAGAGAGTATTGCAAAATAATAAACACAAATCTTTGATTAAAAAATCATATATTAATTAATTAATAAAACAAAAACAAAAAAAAAAGAAAAGAAAATAATCTTAAATTTTTAATTGAAATAAATTAAAAATACAATTTTTTAGTATATAATTAACTTTTGAAAAATCAAATGTATTTTTTTTAATTTAATTTATAATATATACGTTAAAATTTGAGGTATATATGTTTTTTTTTTTTTTTTTTGAAAATAGTTTGTACTTCTATAATTAATTAAAAAATAAAAATGAGAAAAAATATTCAAAAATGAAAAGAATTAAAAAATTAAAATGAGGAATAGTAACTATAAATAACAATTTTGATAGATTAATTAAGAAATTATTAATTTATTTATTATTGACGAACGAACTAACAACTAGTATGCTCAACCCATCTTTACTGCCAATTGATGTCACTGGGAACTCGTATTTTAATTAATATTAATTTCTGGTATGTCCTATGTGCGTTCATTTTGTGTAATTGTCGAGGTGATGACTAAAGAAATTAGATTACATTCAAATTGTTGGTAGTAATATTTTGTTTGAATGGAAAACTTTGGGATTATTGGATAACATTAGTGCAATTTAAAAAAAAAAAACAAAAACGATTATTCAAATCTTATGAATTATTAGAAAACTGATTGAATTTGGGAATTGTTCGTGTATTGCAGTAACATTAAAAAGTTTGTTACGATAATAATTATAATGATTAAGTTTTTTTTTAATTTGGCCATCAATTTCATCTGTAAATACTCTGTACAGACAAATAAATACATAATATTTTGTAATGGGATACAATAATGCTTAGATTTCTATATAAAAAGTTCTTCACAACAAAATTATTGCACAATTGCTGCAACAAATCTTAAAAGTATATTTTGTGTCTGACTGGGATAAGCACTACCGTCATAATAACTACAATTAATTAAAATATTATTACTAAAATGGTCGAAAAGTATTATTCATAATCGATAAAAAATAAAAAAAAACGTAATCAAATAAACAGTGATAGTTATCCCTTCTAGGATAACGTCAACATTCATTATTGGTGGCTAGAAAGCAATATAATTCCTGTCAATTGCAAACAATTACATTAATCTGTTTATGAAAATTATAAAATAATAATTTTAATATTATCATTATTAATCTATAGTCACAATTATTATTTGTAAATATTATTGTACTTTATACATGTGATTTTTCGTAATTAAGTTAAAGGTAAATTAAATAAATAATATTATATTTATGTATATATATATATATTAAGGTAAGGGTGCAATGCATATTAATAATCTAAAATTTTTTAATACATGACTGTTTTAAATTAACCAAATTAATTTTTAAATTAATTAATCAATAATGATTAATTTTTTAAAAAAAAACTATATAAAGTCATACTAAAATTATGGATTAGATTTCAAAGTGAAAGGTACCTAAGGTAAAAAAAAAAAAAAAAACAATAAATATCCGTTTCTGCATTGTACTGACTAATAAGAACATTCTTATATTTAAAAAAAAAAATAAACAAAACAAACAAAAATTAAAATAAAGAAAGAACAAACAATGTATACATAATTTAAATTCATATTATAATATTATAAAATTATTGACTATGTTATTTAATTAATTTTAAATGTAATTATTCTCTTAAAATTAAAATGGTATTGTTCTCTTTTTAATTTTGTAAAAGTGCGAAAAAAAATTCCTTTTAATTTTTTTTCTTTTTCATTATTCTCAAAGGAAATAAACCCAATTAAAAATTTATTAAATATGCAAGGTGCATGTTCCATTGTTGTTTTTAATATTACCAATAATTATTTACAAATAACAACAAAGATAAGTGCAAATTATATAATATAGTAAAAAAAAAAAAAATTGATTAATTATCCTTTACAATTTTGAATTAAATATTTAACAATAAAAGAAAATGGTATGAATACTGTAATATTATTTTGCCACATTCAATAAAATTAAAAACTAATAATTAAAAATCTCCTTTATAAGATGCAATTATTCACAATTAAGCAAATTACCGAGTTTCGAAAAATATCACACATATTAAGAGACACAACAACAACAACAACAACAACAACAACTAACGGTGTTGTTCACATATTATTTGAAACGATACATGTGTGATAATAGACATTGAATTGTGTGATCATTATATATTATATTATGGGCATAATACTTTCAGTTGAAAAATTCGCTAACATAATATCTTTAGTATACAATAATCACACAACCCATTGACTGATGATTTGAGGCTCGCTTTTTGTATTCTATCGAAAAAGTCAAGAATGGTCGATTGTATACATTTACTAATATGTACGAAAGATGTGCTATATTAGATATACCTTGACAAGTGAACATTAATTTTTTTCATGTGTAGGAATTTCTGAACATACAATTTAGCAAAGTCTTAAAAATAATATAAAATTTCGAATAGAAACAATGAAAATTTTTTAAAAGAAGTATTATCTGAACATATTGTTAGATCATTTTTATTGTATGATCAATATTTTCTTTTTCATCAACTTATGAGTACAGTTCGAAAATCAGTTAATTAAAAGAATAACAAAAAAAAAATTAACAAAATTATGTGCTATCTACAATTTTAATATCATTAGAATAAAATTTTTCAATTTCCTAAATTAAATTTTAATGTTTAGGTTTTTTTTTTTTTGTATTTTGCTGTAAGTTTTTTTTTTTCGTTAATTTAAAGCACTAAAATTATGTTATTTGGCTAATTATTAATATTATAAAATCAGCTCTGTGAGCCTTTCACTTATACATTTAAACTTAAAATTAATGTAATTAAACTAAATTAATTTTTCTTAAAACAATTCCAAACATTCCAAAGAGAAACGGACAAGTTTTATGTTTTGGGATGGCTTCTTTTTTTGTTTTTTCCTTGTCTTGTAATTATTAATTGATTACTTAATAATTGTATGTGTTTATAAATATTTAAATTATTATTAATCCACACTATGCTGTTTATTCTCTAATTTGATTTCAGCACTGAAATTTCTTTTCAATTCTAATTCTAGT
>JANSTX010019340.1:0-16438 GCA_027564355.1 Penthetria funebris
TCTAACACTGGCCCAATGCTTTCTAAAATTTATAAAACTCAACGGTTAGTTAATTGAATTTAAATTCAAATAGCTTGAATAAGCAACCATATGATGCTTAATATTCACCAAGAGAGATGCAAATTAATTGTTGCTCATATATTAAAGACAGGTGATACACAATCGAAATTAATTATTTTTTTTTTTTTGAGTCAGTATTTTAGTTTAAAATTGAAATTTAAATTGATTTTTGTCTCATATTATTGTTCATCTCAATATAATTATAGATATATTTTTTATTATTATTATTACTTCTCTAGATAGATGAAACCTGAATCGTGATTGTAATTATCGCGATTTTCAAACAACAATAATGTTTCATAAAAATGGATTTTCTAATTGAATTTCGCCAACTGCAATAAAGGATATGTTTCACCGAAATTCGTTTTATATTAATTTCTTAATCTTTGATGTTCCCTCGCATTTTGATAAACAAATCATTTGTCTCAAATATGCCATTTTGTATTTGAAATCAACTGCCTTCATGTTACTACCTTTGAGATTGAAGAATTCCTCTGTTAATTAATGCAGACAATTTTGATTCCTCATTGTTTGATCCTATCGGCATTATGTAACAAACCAATAGAAGTGAATAACAAACATATTAGTGACAAATTAAAGATTCAGAAGAAAATAACCCATAAGATGAATGGAATAATTTTTCAAAAATTAAATAAAGTAAAATTTTATTAATCTGATTCATTGACTTACCTACTTGAATAAAGTACTCGACCATCTTGATACAATCTAACAAATTTATTTGGTGTTGTTATTGTATGCAAATAACTTTGTTTACCATTATAGAAATATGTATCCGGTTTCCAAATTTTGGCTAACATAGAAATACTTAATGCTAATGTATGCTGTCCACCACGAAATGCTAAACGTCGATCTACCCACGATTGTCGAAAATAACAATCCATTGAATATGTCTAAATAGAAATACAAATATTTAAAATTACATATTTTTAATTTTTATAGAGTTAAAAGTTTTAATCGCTTTACTCTTATATATGTAATAAAAAATTTCGACACACAAATTTCTAAATTATACGTAGAAATATCCATTTGAATTTTGGTAGAATTTTATTAATTAAAAAAAAAAAACAAGATTCAAGTTTCATATTGTTCCGGTTGTTACAAATACCAGAAATGCGACATTTTTATTATTTTTATACACTGAACAACTTTGTATGCAAATAACTAAGTAGTGATTTAAAAGTGGGGTTTCCTGCCAACTATAATTTATTTGATTTAAGCATTAAATATAAGCATTGATATAATTTATTTGATTTAAGCATTGAAGGAAAAAACGGCCGCAATTATACTTCACACTTGGAAACGCTGAAATGGGATTTTGTACACTACGCACTGTTGTTCCACATGAATCAATGTATCATGCTTATAGTTAATTTAATTGACAAATTAAATTTTAATTTACAAATGTAACTTACACAGCAATAAATTGACTAATTGATCTTATGACAACAATACACTGAACACATTTATTATATTTATCGTTTTGCTAAATAAAATTATATAAGTTTCTTAACGTACCATATCTACTTCTGAGATGGGTCCCATACTTCTCACCATAATATCAACTTCTACGATTGCTGGTTCTCCTAAATCGCATTAATAATTTATTAGGTTGGATTACAATATTAATAATATTTATATGTCACTAATTTATAACACCATAATAATTTAATTTATAAATAATGCGCTAGGTTCTATCGATTAAAGTGAATACATTGTGAATTCCACTATGAAATTTTGTTAGATAAATTTTGTTCTCGATGGGGTTTAGGCCCTGAACTCCGTCATGACCGTCTTGAACTCAACAATCGGTACAATAATTAACTATTCATGTAAAACTTCAGATATTGCTTAAATATTTTATCGAATGATCTCATTATCAACTGATTTACATTGAAATAAGTTAATGCACTTGTTTAATAAACTAAAATTAATAATTATGCTAAAAAAACATCTGCAATACTATTTTTCTTGTAGGATTAAGTACATTTTTCAGGTACTACAGTATTGGTATTTTTAAATAATTTATCTATGAAATATACGAAATTAATTAGAAATATTTTAATTTATACTTGTGCATGATGAACAGTACTTTATTTCAGGTGTTTGTAAATAATTTATTGCACTTCGCAATGTTTTTAATAATATATGTTACTATGTAAAATAAATTTAAATTAAGTTTTATTTAATTGGTAAATATACATATAATTTGTTATAAATGCAAATAAGTGTAAATAAAATAAAAATTAAATCAATTCGTTTGTTTGCTTGCATATAATTATCGAATTTGGTGCATTGCTTTAATTTTTATTTATCGACATTTCAGATGCTAAATTTTTATTTTATGTAATTAATAAAATAAATCCATCATTTTACAATCATATTTAGTTATACCTGTTGTAATATAATTAATTAATTTGAAATTGGAAATAATGATTAAAATTGCATGCGATAAAAACGGGTTAATTATAATTTCTGCAAATTATGCAAATTATATTGCTGCCATAATACGTATGCAATCTTTTGGGTATAGAAATGCTATTAAATTTAATATTTTGGTTTACGAAGTATTATGTAATTATGTATAGTTACTATTCGGTTCGATAATATATAATATTTAATAATAAATAGGACTTACCTCCAAATCCTGGTCTCACACTATTATCATAACCTCGTAATAGATTATCTAATAATTCCGAAATATTTGCATGATTTCTGCGTTGGGGTAATTGTACAAAACTGCTCACTACCATTGTGATAGTTCTAAATATGCTACAAATTATTATTGTGCGGATAATAAAAATTGAAAATGCCATCACATAGACGCATTATTTAATTGTTTTCTTAACAAATTGCGGAATGAAAATTTTATCAGATTATTATTTAACTCAATAATAGCTTTTAATTATGCACTCAATTAAAGTATACCAAACCAAATTAATAACTGGTGTAAAGTCTTTGTGTTCACCCTTAAAATTTCACAATATAAATACAGATACGAGTAACGTATCTAAAATTATTAAATTACATAATATAAAATATAATTACTTGTGAACCTTTCTTTCTATTATGTTTAAAATTTTTATTAAATTAAATTTATCATCACAATTATTTTTTTTTTAATCTTTTAATTAAGTGTTTTATTTTATCTTTACAGGGATAATTTAACAAAGTTTTTTTCCATTTTCTCGGCTATCGCTAATAAACTGATCTCCTCAATTTACGTTTAAATTTTGAATAATACATGAAATCATTTTTAAGAATTTATAATAAAAAGTATGGGTTTTATTTATTTATAAATTATTTATTTTTATATTATACTGTTGGTAAATATGTTTGATGTTTGATCATAAAATAAACTTAGAAATTTATATAGAAGAATGCTATATTTATTAGAGTAAGTGAGGATATTATATGTATAAATGTTGCAAACTTACATAGTATTTGCAAAAAGTATCAGATGATAATCATCTTAATCATCTTAGAAACATTAAAATTATTTATGAACCATTCTGCCCAAATTTGTAAGCAATAATAATCCTATATATATATAGAATATTATTATAAGTAGAATTGAATTTGATAGTTAATTTATAGTGGACTTAAGTCAACAGAGACTAACTTAAGTCAACTATATAAATTGATTGTCTAATGTTCATAATGTTTGATTGAATATCCATAATAATATGTCAATAGTGAATTCAAATCCTATTCTACATAACATATATATCGATATAATTCGACAACTGATTGTGATATGAATTTGTGCTCTATATTAAAAACGGTAGATGCAACAAGAGTACCTAAAAAATGTTTAAATATAAAAGCAATTATTGAATTTAATTTAAGAAACTTAAATACATCTGTATTTAAAATTAAGTAGCATATACCATCTCTTCATAGAAACGTTTTATGGAAATATAGAAACATTTATAATTTGAATAGAAAATGCATATGACACACAATGCACTTAAAATTGTGGAAAGAATTGAAGTAGCATAATGACAAAGAGAAAATTATAAATGAATAATTAAAATTAAATTAAAACATTAATATAATTATTCACCTGTTGATAACTTCAATGAACTATTATGAGTAATAATGTTGGCAGTGTTGTATAAGATACTTATAAATACCAGATACTTATAAATATATAAATACAGATACGGATACAATCATCAGAGATGCATAAGTCGACCATGCTATAAATAAGCCAACAATGACATGATATTATCATGAATAGGTTAATGTTTCGTGTGTTAACATACACTAATTATAATCGGTATGAATTAGATTCAACCAAAAAAAATAAATTAAAATTTAATTATTGATCAAGTTTATTATCATAATATCAATACAATTGATGCATTTGCTTTCATAATTAAACTTTTTTGATTAAATACAATAACAATCAGGGATTAGTGGCAATTATTGATGCTTGTCATACTAATGTTGTGATAAATTATAGCTCGAAAATGTTCACGATTCAATTCCAGATGTTGAATTATTAGTTCACGCACAGTATCGATGGTTTTGTGACCAATAATTGATTTTAGAATTGAACTGATTTTGGACGCCTTCACGAAATTCGTTCTACAATGAACGTCGGCCACGATTAAATTCGTTGTACCAGTAGGATGTTGCTTCATTGCCATATAAAGAATTTAGTTCATAAATGCATTCTTGTCTCGATAATCAACATCGAAAGCTGTGATAAATTATGGCTCGAAAATGTTCACGATTCAATTCCATTTATTGGCCGAGATGAATTTTATGAAGATCCTCTTGAAATAGTGATGGTAACTTTTAAATTAAATTTTTACAGAGTACCATATTCGCAAACGACGATCATTTTTAAATCTTCTGTTCGGATAATATTTTGAATAGTAAATATTCACATATATACTCTGCATTGACATCAAATCCTTTATTCCACAATTTCATATAATATAATAATTGCGAAATTACTTCACATTAATATTAAATTCATTATCTGTTCACAAATAACAGAGCAATTACAAACAAATAAATAGTACGTTTATTTTCTAGTTCTTGATGTATAATTACTCAATTGGGAAAATATAGTTCGATACTTGTATAAGTTGAAACACATTTGTTTAAAGTTTATTGAATATACTTAAGTAATGATATATATATATATATATATTAGCCGTAATTGTGTTAACTTTCACTTCAAATATAAAAGTATGACTAAATGTTTTTGATCAATATCGAAGTCATGATATATGTTTTAACGTTTAATAGTGTTCACGATTACGATGATTTGTGTTCACGATTCAGTTGCTATTTTATCGAAATCATAAAAATAATACAGAGTACTATATAATTAACTTGATATATTGGGTTTATCCTAGAGACAAGATTTCAGTAATAAAAATAAAATGAAAATTGATCGATCTGCTTCGATTTTATAATGAATTACTATGCTTAAATTATTTTAACCGTACAATCGGAAGTATCCGCATTAGATTTTAGTGTGGGGTTTTAACAATTAACAACCTCAACATAATATTACCGCAAAAATCCTTTCATTTTGATTGAATCTGAAGTTGCGTAACGATAAAATGATCAATCTACAGGTTAGTTAGA
Organism: Penthetria funebris; assembly: GCA_027564355.1. Lineage (NCBI taxonomy): Eukaryota > Metazoa > Arthropoda > Insecta > Diptera > Pleciidae > Penthetria > Penthetria funebris. The sequence goes on from JANSTX010019340.1 coordinate 5,689, forward strand.
TCACATTTATTTCTGTTCTCTTCTATGTAATGATATTAATGAATATAGGAAAATTATTCAGTGCAATTTCGATGATTATATAATATGTTTATAAATTGTTTTTCATTATGCGTTGCTGAGGTGATAATATCAATGACCTATGTTATAATGGCATTGATTTCGATAATATAAAAGATCGTCAACATATTCACATGCATTTGCAACTAGAATTTCACTTATTAAAAACTACCAAATATTGGCAAAGTAAATGAATTATTATCTAGATATCAACAATAAATTATTTTAAAATATAAATTATCTTCAAGCAAATACGAGCATAAGAATGTGTGACAACACAGTGATTAATGACAATAATTAAAAGTTTAAATGGAAACTGTGTAACATATTAGGTACGAGCGAGTCCGTGAAAAACTATTAATTTTGAAATGTTGCATTTTCTAGATAATTAACCTTCTAATTATATTCCATTTAATGTTCATATACAACAATACGTTGTTACATCATTTCTATCACTATACGTATTAATTACTTATTATATAGGTATAGACCGTATAGTGTAATTTGTATTTTATAGAAGAAATAGGGGTATATTTAGGACTTATTAGGGTGAAAATTAAAAAAAAAAAAAACAAATACATGTTCCATATTGATAATTTGCATGTTTTAAAAATTGTATAAAAATATTTCTAGGCCATTCTATTGAAAGTAAAATAATAACCTACTACGAGTATTAGTGATAGTATTATTACCCACTTTTATAGTTTTGCTCAGATCGTGCTAAAGTACCCTTTATTGAAATTAATCTATAGACAAGTATAGTTGATTATGCAATTATTTATTAATATGCAAACATAATGAGTTTATAATTGAAAATTAATTTTACTTTATAGAAGTATTCAAATTATAAAAATTAACTAATTGAAAATCGTTGCGATTTTACACTAATTCATATTAGTGTTTTGAATTATTATTTAATAATTAATAGTTAATTTCTGTTTCACAACTCCTATCCAAATTTCCAACTCCTACCTAAATTTTTAAAAAACATTTTGTGGTACAATTTGAAGATGTTTGCCAATGGAATCAAAAGATGTAATATGATGATGATGCTGGATGATTCAAAATTTATTTACATATTAGCGTGTTATCAAGTGGAATGCATTCATTTTGAAAGGTAATTTGTATAGTGAACTTTAGTTTGAAAAAAACTATGTATTACCAACACCAATATCTTATATAAAATGAGTGGATAAAATTTTTAAACATATTCACCTACTTACCACAAACCGACATATCATCGATGAACGAATAGGATAGTCATTTACACGTCACAACAACCCGTAAAATAACAAGCCTTCTCGTTGACAAATTCAAATTGATAAGTTGAACCCCATCAGTTGGCAACTTTCAATTATAGTTATTTGATCTTTTCGAATATACTAAATTCAAAGCGATCCTATTTTGAACAATCATTGCCATTACTTTGTTTATTGTATATAAGGTTATTTTATATATAATAGATTAAAATCCATAATCAAATTATCATAATTCGTCATGTTAAGTATTATCCTCTATTGTCATTCTTTCGGAAAACGGATATTTTTAAACATTCTTTACTATTACTGAGAATTGATATTGATTTGATGTTGTGCATAATCATTTCAGATTCAGTAGATTTTTTTTAGATCTTCAGAAAAATTTTATAAGCAACAAAATTTCAATTCAGTAAATTTGATATGCAGGAAAAACTTTAAAAACTAAAAAGTTATTTTTTGAAAAGACATTAGATTAGGTTTACAATTAAAAACATAGCTACAAATATTCCACCAAATACCGCAAACGCAATGCAACTCCATTGTGGTTTCAGTTTTGATGCTGAATTTCGGATTTTAAACTTTAGGCAAGTGGTTTTTTTTGTCCGAAAAGTTTTGCAAACAGAATATGTTTTACTTCTAAAATATCTCATATCGATTGTTTGTGTCCAAAATAGCATATCAATTTTACAAAACTTATCATCATCATCTTAAAATTTATGCCTCTTAGGAACACATTAGGCGGCAGTACGCTGTTAGTTTAACATTTCATGTACACATATATAACATCAAATGTCAACCGAAAAACTGCACTCGTTTTAAATATACAGTAAAACATGTAGTTGATCATCCAAACATTTGAGTAATACGGTAGTATGGTGTGTAAATCCACATTTATCTATAATTTGTTGATGATATGCTCGTATATTGTAATTCGCCACAATTTTTGGCTACGATCACACGTGATAAAACTGTGATCGTAGTTACGGTGGCAGCATAAGGACGTAAATATTGGTTGAGTAATATGAGGATGTTTCCTGGTCACTCCATTTACCAACAACTACTGTCTTTTATCATTGATATTATCGCGTAAAACTTTACTTGCTAACTACAATAATACTTGAAAGATGCTTAATAGCTTATTGTCAACTTACATAAAATCGTTTGAAAATGGACGTTATAAGTTATCTATAGATGAATACGGGTTTAAGTAATTATTGAAATAAATTTAAAAAAATGAACCATTTTCCAGAATTACACACTTTATTTCCAAGGGATTTCATTTAAAATAAGAATTGTATTCCTAATTTTAGTGATGTGAAAAGAGCTCTTAAAACGTTTTTTCTATTTCTTATTTTTATTTAAGATTTTTACTTTTGCCAAACTTTTTTCAGGTTTTTTAATTTTTTTCCTATTTAAATTTGATTACTTGTATATTACAAAAATATTCAAATAATTTAATTACATTTGCAATTATTTACATTACGAGTATGTTTCTATCCTGAAAATAAATCTTTTATATCCAAGGAAATAGATATACATATATCTATATAATTTAATGTAACCTTTGTCAGTGTCCAAGAAATGGAAAAACCCCTATTTAAACACTTTAGACAATGATGTTTAAAAGATTGCTTTAACTTGGGATGAAGAGTATGCCCTAATAATTTGACACTCTTAATAATTATTTACAAAAACATGCACCAAATTCAAATTGGTGAAGAGTATATAACGCATAACTAAATACGTAAATATTGACCCCCTTAATTACTAATTTCAAAACACGCACCAAATTACTTTTCATTATCACTTTTAAAATTATTTTAATTTTAAGCTGATAAATTATTCACGGTTTAATTATTCATTAATTTTATTAAATTTTTTAAAAAGTCAAAAACAATGTTTTAAATTTTTTTTGAATTTTTTTTTGGTTTTTTGTAATTTAAAACTTAATAAATTTAACCGCTTTTAAATGATATGTGCGAGTCTAACAAAATCTCTACGACAACTGAATCATATAATTTAGTTTTTCATTTTCAATTTTCTGATTTATTATAAAATAAGTGAAAAAGAAAATGATGATAAACATAACTTTGTCATGCGTTTCAGGTTATACGTTAAAGGATACCCTACGAGCATAATATGTAATAACATAAAATTCATGTATCTACGAGCATAATGTCTAATCCTTGCGGTTAATCTTATGATTTGGAAATGGCATCACTATACGCGATATATTTTCAAATGAAAGCACTAGATTTACGAAATGAATTATATAAAATTGATTGGGGGAGAATCCTGAATTTAAAAAAAAAACGCATTATGCATTCGATAATATGAATGAAAATTTTGCTTTATTGGCATGCAATAATAGAGTAAACAATTATTAAAAGAATTGTTTACTTTAATTATCCATCAATATCGTTATCTTATATGGATCTACATACCTCAGAATCTATGCTTATACGGTGATAATAAAGTAGGTGACGATGAATATGGAGTAGTCGATCATTATCAAGGTGTTACTCATCCCAGCTTTGATGTTAAATTGCTATATCCAATTTGCATCATGTTACATGAAATGTGAATCGAAACGACTAATTAAATAAATTGAAACTTAATTGTCTGGTTCTACATTTAACTATTTCAGTAGATTATTGTTAGTCGGGTCAAATATAGAATCATTCATATTTGAATATTTTAGTAGAGTGTTGCATAAATCTCCAGATAACTAGTTTGTTGTTGCGATATTTTTCATCTAGTCGCGATTAACACGATAATAATACCATTTTTTAAGTCACGATATCACCAGGAGATGTTATTCGAACAATCCTTTCATCAAATTGTTTAAATCAGTTCAAACATCAGTTATTCCTGTTGTTTGTCATTTGGTCAATTCATTGTTATTTGTGCCACTATTTTGGGATAACCACCGTTATCGCTAATATCACCCTCGCTCACCCTTATAACATCGATTGTATGACTCTTAAACTACTGTACCAGCTGCGACAGCTTTGTTGGTTAATATTTATTGTTCTAAATATTCTATATTAAATCGAATGATGTATTCGCAGATTATAAAATAATATGCAAATTATTTTTTCTAAACATTTTTGATAAATAAATATTCAATTTGTTATGAATATTTATATAATCTATACTCCTATTAGATTTATAGAAAAATTGAAAACAAAATTATGAGTGTATGAAGGGGTAGGTAGGTACTAACAAATTAATTATCAAGGGTTTTACATAGGTCGCAATAAAATCCACTTTACCATCATATAATTACCATACTAAATCTGAATAAATTATTTCAATATGTGACTAGTACTTTGCATATGTACGGTAAGAGGATACCACTATTTTAAATATGGGTCTATTTAGTTAGATTTTAAATTAAAATTTTTAAGCAACAAAAAAAAAAAAAAACCATATCATCATATATAATCCACTTGAATAATAATAAGCAAAATTTTAATTGATCTTTGACCTATAGTATTTTAGAAGTTAATACCAATGGTACAATGCATTCAATAATCCACATTAAATAATGTTATTATAGTGATTGTAATGAATATATAAAAACAGATAAAAAAGATAAATATCAGACAAGGGTTCTATTCTATCTATCGTATAGTGATTTGATAGGTCTGATATTTATTGAAATGAGTTTTATCTTTTATATAATAATAATTATATACGCGTAGATATAGGAAGGAGTTTATATATGAAAACGAAAGTTATTTCAACAAGAATCTCAGAACTATATTGACTGATGTGATTTATGGTGATTTATTTAAGGATGATCATATGTGATTTTAAGAACAGAAGCAGCTATATTATCTTCATATAATTATGAAATTTATAATATAATGTTCATGAATTGATAGAAACAGAGCAGCTTAAATGAGCAAAGTCACACGATATTCAATATTTTTTTTTATATTTAATATTTATACATTTTATTATATGATATATAAAATCATAAAGGCGAATGGAGAGTGACCGATTTTAATTGAGTATACGCTATATTAAAATGAATTTACCATTCAATGCGCTCGTATGATGTTCAGATTAAGATGATGTTGATCATGATGATTGAAAATCGCTTTATGATAAATTTGTGTATTGCTCTAGATAATCCATTTATTGCAGTTATGAATGTGTGTAGATTGATTTGTTAATGTTTACATCAAAATATGAGAAACAATTACATCATGTCATCTCATTATATCGGCTTTTATTTCGCACAGGAGCAACTTGCGTTGTTAAAACTTACAACTTACAACCAGTCTCTTTTATGACGGTTTTCTGTTACATTATTTTCGGTCGATATATTTATCTATTACCCTGGGCCCTCTCAGTGATCTTATTCCATTTTATCCGTCTAATAATCGTTTGCAACGTTTCGACATATTCCAATCACTACAGAACCTGATTTGATATTGAACAAAATAAATATTAATATATTTATAAGGTACCTATTACATTTGTTAGATAATTATATTTATCAATTTCCAAGTCTCTTATATCCTTCATACATACATACATCATCTTATCGGTATTACGTTTGCTGTTTCTAATATACTATAGTAACAGCAATAATAAATACATCAAGCCTCAATTAACTACATCTTTTACCACATTAGTGCATTTGTTTTATGCACTATAGCACTTCGTTTCTGATTAAGAGTTAATAAAAGACAATTGATTTGGATTCCATATCAATATCATATTAATTCGTTCTCATATCAATTTGATATCTTTTCCTACCACAAATGGATTCAAATGGACATTATATACTAGCGATATTTGAATAAAATTGCCAGCTATTTGATTTGAGAAATTGGACTGATCCTGTCATGCATAATAATAGCATTCACTTCATAAATAATATTCAGTAACCTGTAAGTTAAATTTTTTCAGCAATTTCAATATCATTCTCACTTACCACATTTCAATAATAATGCATTTCAGTATTGATGCAATCCCATCCACACTATACAGATTTAATATATCCGTAATTTGGAGCAGCATTCCTAAATAGTCTTGTAGTCCGTCTTGGGTACTATGATACATTTAAACTTCAAGGGCGTTTAGAAGCTTAGAAGTTTCATAAGAAATCAGAAAAGATTATGCCATATTCTCTTTATATGTTTTGGAATGGCAAGGCAATGATGTGAATAATTTATTCCATAAATTTCAATTGCCAAGAATGTATGTAGAAAATCCCTAAATGCTTAGTAGAATTATTAATTATAATATTATTTATATTTTAATAATTTAAAAAATATTGCTTTATTAAAAATATTTATATCAACAAAACTTCCTATATACGAGTATGGTATATAGTAGAGTAGTACTCGTATATAGCAGAAAACATTAAAGGACCATCTATAAATATCGACACATCTTCTTCTACGAGTTTGTGCCATTTCCAAAATGAATTGAAATTAAATTTGTATTTGGGAATAAAATTAAGTATATAAAAAAAAATATTTTAATGGCACTACTACTGTACATATCCTATAAGTTGATTTTATGTATTTACAAGGAATTTTATTGATGAAAGAACGTATGTTAAATATTTACTTTTATCTAATGTAAACTGACAGAATTTAGTGAAAATATATTCATCGAACTATACAATTTAAATATGTGAACAATTTTGATCGTTGTTAGTTCTTATTAAAGATTATATTACGATTAAATAAAGCAGAAGGAAAAACGAAAGGATTTTTGTTTAAGAAACGAGAGTTGTACACTGTAAGTAAATATAATGTAATTTATCAATTATTTATGGGCGAAGTAATATTTTGATTTCTTCTGCCTATGAGCCTTAGGGCTTGATAGATAAATGATCTCATTAATGATTCCATTGTTATTTAACAACTTAAATTTGAGCAAAGTTTAAAGAGTAATGGAATGTTGAAATATTCATCTTAACCTTTACGCTACAATGTTATATAAAGCATCACCATCACCACGATATTAAATTGTTATTTCTATTATTCATATATGTAATATCAACTAAAACATGTACAAGTTGTCCGGTTTTACATCTGAATAATTCCTAGTTTATAGTTTATTGGTGAGATAATTTTTTTTTTAATTTCCATTCCTCTATTCGGCACACTTCCTCACAACATATACCTCATGTTCGGTTAGTCTGTTTTAAAATATGTGCTTAATTAAAATTCCATAATTAATTGAAATCCTGGTCTACCAAAGATATCATTTTACACTCAAGCTGGCAATGCAGTGGCAGAATTGTTTACTTTTGATGTGTGTGGAAAAAATTGAAGCAAACATATTTATGTGCAAATTTTTACAGGGTTTCCATTGCAATCAACAAACATGGTTATGAGGGATTTAATATTGTGCCTCAAACTTTCGACATAGAATTCGATGACATATCTGCAGTTTCACAGCAGATACTTGCGTTTTACACGTTCGTACAAAATTTCATTAAATTTCGAATCAATATATGTACACTTAAAAATGATTGATTTTTAGTCAGAATGAAAGTTGATTAGGTTTAAATTTACAGATCAATGATTAAAATAATTTGAATATTAGTGTATACGAAAATCCGTACTTTTTCAAGTTTACAAATTAACTTATAATAAAATACATCCTTAGTTTCATGTATAAAAGAAAAATATACAAATGTTCAGTTTCCTTTAAAGCATATTCGAAACAATTTGATTCAGCAGTTTTGTGGCATCAATATTGTGCAGAATGTTCATATATTTTGCGATATAAACATCTAAAAGGAATTTAATTCATTTGAATTTAAATATATATTAATAAAATCAATTTTATCTTATTAAATATTCTATATATTATTAATATAAGGAAATATAAAAAAAATATTAAAATCAAAGATTGCAGTTATCCGAGTACGTTTACATGTATAATTTTCCATAATAATAACTGAAATAAAAGGGCTTTTACAACATATAGAGTTGCTTAATTTCAATAAAATTTACTGTTTCTTATATAAAGTTTGCCAGGATAAAAGGAATAAATATTAAAGGTAATACCGAGAATGTACGATATTGAATCTGCAGATGATTTTATTTTATATTCATAGAAAATTCTATTATCAGAAACTATTATAAACGCTGCAATAGTCATAAGCTGCAGTGCAAACTTTGTTGTATGGGGGGGAAAGTAATCAAAGACTTGTGGAAAATTTTAACATCAATGGTTATTGTATATCATCATTATTATTTCGACCTATACATCACCATACAACATATGATAGAACTACTATTATAATTTGCCGTTTCCAGTACCCGTTAGACGTCGATCCAACACAATTTGAAATAGACACAGTTTCGACGAATGATAAAATAATAATTATGTGTGATATAAATATCTGGATTGGAAATTCAAACTGAAAGGTATAAAAATACCGATTTAACGAAGATGCCACAGTCAATGATAGATTTTTGTACTAGCTAAATAGTCTATGAATAAATAATACCTTTTATCACACAATGAATACAAAAATAAGCTTGATGGAACACCATTGATTGCATATCAATAAACAGATATTTTAACCCTTCTCATGAATGTCAGCTCACTGTCCGCTGGAAACGTTAAAGCGGATCTGAATCAATTTTATTAAATGAAAAAAAAAACACAAAACAATATTGAATCTATTACGGACGGTATTCTTCATAATTATTGATTATTAGTAGTTTTTGGAACAATATTATTTACAAGATAATCTACATTTTGTTAATTTAAGATTAAACTAGTACAAATTTCCACATTTTTGGAATTGTAACAGGAAAACATAATTAGTAAGAGGGTAAATTTCTTAACAAAAGTTTGAATATCTCGTTAACGAGTAAAGATAGAGGATTGACGCTTTAGAAAGAAAGATGCATGTTGTCCTGGGTCATGTTTTGTGTATAGGTATAAACACGTAGCATTACTAGTTGCCTGTTAAAATGATAAAATTAGCGGACAGCATTGCAATTTTGTTATTTTGGATGTCTCATCCGTTTCGCAGATACTCAAGGATACTTTCGCATTACGCGCTTGGCAATTTCTTATATCCCTGAACACTACCTCTCCAACTATTACCGTTTAGAAGGTAATATACAATTTGTTAATTTGAGTTTAAGGTAGTACAAATTTCCGCATTTTTGGAATTGTAACAGGAGAACATAAATAAACAAAATAAAGTATGATATATAAGAATAGGAGAAAGGAATTTGTTAAATGTAAAATTGTGACAAATAGAGTGGCCGATGTCAACATATAACTATGGACGAAAAATTGTACATGATAAAAAATTATTCACTTTCCAAGTCTTACCCCTAAGGAATTTGATTTCAAAATTAAACAATTACGTGACATTGCGTGAAATTTGTGTTGACTGCTGATTTTTTCTTTTTGTCAGATCACACCTCATACCATGTGGCTCATTGTCATTGTTCATCTTTGTCACGATTAAATCTAATTAAGACAAGTGGGAACAATAATTCTCTATTTTGTCAAAGTAGTTTAATACACATCTGTCTAATAACCTCATAGGTAGACATCCGCACCCGTAAAGTGACTTACATTTGCTTATTTTATACTTGAATAATGATAGGTGGACACATCCGCGAAGAATTCACCTATCCTGGTCCATTTCTTCCATATTCACAAATTGTATTATTTTGTACTGTACTCTTTTCGAATTCGAAGATTGTTTCCCATTTGCATTGACAACCCTTCTTTGTCGTCATAGTATATTGATGATCTTTACAGTCTTAAATAATCACCAGGAACCAAAAAAGCGATGTAACAAGTGCTGGCCAAAAATTATCATTACTTTGAATGATTCACTTTTGTGATCTAAATAAAAAAAAAAAATTGAATCATTAATGGAGACAAATAAACATATGAAATTAGAAATTTTTCTAACAAAGTTTTGATACGAACTTTGTTATTAAAATTTCTAGTTTCATATTTAAAAAAAAAAAAAATCTTAAACCATTTCCACATCACCCATGAGGTAGGTTTTTGATGCATTTTTTTATAAAGGTGTCCCCAATAGCAACGATCATCGTACTTGTGTACAGTAAGAGTTTACATCGTAAGAGTTACATCGTTAAACGATGTAGAAAGAACAGAAACGTTTAAAACTCATCAAATGACATTTGACTTTATATAGAAATCATCAGATGTTAATGATTTCTATTTAAATTATGATTACGAATGTTTTGTACGATAATAAAAAATAATAAGGTAGTATTTTTCAAGCATCGATTATAATTTATTATATGTGTGAATGAGTATATTTAACTGAAGATGATTTCCATATGCATCGATGAAATTTCAATTTGACATATAATTCAACAAGTGATTCCAACAAATGTTTGTTTCCCTATACAAGAGTGATAGAATATATCGATTTACATTTATTTATT
>JANSTX010019351.1:0-16436 GCA_027564355.1 Penthetria funebris
CTAGTGCTAGCATTCATATACATATCCTTGATAGTAGAGATATATAGTTCAGGAACAGTTTGAGATCTTAATGCCTGTCAAACGAGATCTCTAGCTACTCTATCAAATGCCTTCTCTCTCTGTATTTTTCAATCACTATACGAAGTGTTTGTATAGCATCAGTTGTTAATTTGACTTTCACGAATCCGAACTTGTTTTCTGAGATATTAATTAGATCACGGAGTCTTGAGTTCAAAATTCGTTCCCATGTTGTTAAGGTGTGTGAAGTAAGTTTGATTCCTCTATAAGCAACTGTGTATATCTCCCTTATTTTCATAAAATGATGAGAGATTGCTTCGTCTCCATGAATTTGGCATCTCACCTCCGCTTAAGATCTTAGTTAATAAATTTGCTGACCATTGGTATCCAAGATCACACAGATATTTCCAAAGATCTGATGGGATGTCATATGAACCAACTGCCTTATTTCGCTTCATCCTTTTCACAGCATTTTCGACCTCCATTGTGGTAACCGCATTGACTGGCCCCTAAATAGGATTTGATTTCCCACATATAACTTAAACCACTTTGTTTTTTCAATGTCGTTCCGCTGTTTGTTTTTACATGTTCCTTTAGGAATAATTTTTGCTACTAGCAATCTGTCTTTAAATTATTTCAAATCATGTACTATAAAATCAATTTGTGATGAGTTACTACTACTTTTATTTATTAGGCGTTCCTCGTTATTTTGCGAAGTAAGTGTTTACTATTGCCAAATTATATGCCATTGCCAATTGCAAAATATCATCACCCTGAGAATTATTATGGCCAAAACCATAGTCAGACAAACATTAAAATTCAGATTGTTCTTGCCAACATGCCCATTTAGATCACCCAAAATCAGCCTGGTTTCAGTTAATGGAAGACCTTGTAAATTCCAGATGTTGCCCAAATTCCATCTTTGTGAATTCTTTGGATACTATTTGTGGAGCATATACAGAAATAATATTCATGGTTGGTTGATTGTCAAGTAATTCCTTTAAATACATTATCCGATCGTTTATTCTATCTACAGACACAATCCTTTGCTCAATGTTTCTGTCAACAACTATTCCGACACCGTTTTTAGAATCTTCACCGTTTTAATAAAGCTTATAGCCATACCGTATATATTTGTGCTTTACCAAAAGTGAACTCATTTCATATTTCTACCATAATAAACAATAATTGAATAATAAATAAATAATTTCCTTTCTCTCCCTTCTTGTATTTGGCTTTTGTTTTACTGCCGGCGGCCGCCTGAAGCAAAGTCACACAACTCACTAGGGCTTGAGATGCCAAGATTATTTTCAATTTGAACAATTTTTACCATTCTCAATTTCACAGAATCTTGACTAATCCTGTGGGTAACTCGAAGGCGAACATATTTTAAATGACGCCCAAGAGTTCCTTCACCAATAGTTTGTTCGGTTATTATCGAATTGGCAACAATATTAGGCTATATGTTTTGGTAATGGCGGCACAGTCGCCATGTTGCTGTGATTTTAGCCACATATTCTCCTAGTTTTATTAGCCACATATTCTCCTAGAGACCCTTCAATCACAGTCTGGATGCCTTTTAACGTCAATGACCAGGATAAACAGTTATTACAGATACCATAGGATGGCCACCGAATAGATGACGAGGAGAAGAAGAATAGAAGATGAATTTTATAGAAATTATCTAAAGAAGATTAAATGATTATAAAAAAATCCAAATTACAAGAATTATTTGTTAACGCCTATTAAATTTGGTGGCGAATTGAGTGGCTGACTAACATCCAGAATACAATCTACATTTATCTACATGATATGCCAATTATGGAGTGTAGTTATGATCAGGAACACAATGGTCGTAATGATTTTTTTTGTTGATTTAATGTATAAACATGACACCAGCAAACTAGGTAACATTGACACTACACAGTACACACCACTTTACCATGGTATTCCTTATGAAATACCTTGTTGAGAAAACCTTGCAATTCTACAAAATTTAGTGGAAATTTGATGGATTTTACTAAAATATTTGTTATATTTAAGGATAAATTTTCCATTATTCGTGTATTCTAAATTATATATATCATCTATAGTAATAATTTGACCATTTTTTTTTCACTAAAGAAGAATGGTGAATCATCTTGAACTAATTTCTGCTTATATGTCATAAATAATGGTATCATCATTATAATTCCTTAGTTCCTACCATGGTTTTACTTACTCAAATCAATTGCTTCTATCAAATAAAATCCTCTTCTCCAATTAATATCAGTATGTAGGTCATAATGATGTCATTATAAATGAAATAATAATCATTATGTCATGTTGAGTGAGGATAGCAAATGTCATTTAATTTATCTTATGGAATAGTTAAGAGGATATCCATATTTTATTATCAAATATATATATAATTTGACAAAAACAAAGTATATACTCGTATTAAGTTATAGGTGTAGGAGATATGTATACATGATTATACACTTAAGTCTCGTATATTTGAGGTTAATATATAAATCCCAATTTCTAAGCATTGTGTCATCATAATGGAGAACATTTTACTTAATTGATATATCGGCCCAATTATTCTAAAATGTATAATTTTTCGTTGAAATGATTCTAAGATCCTTAGATGAATGTCATATTAAACATAATTAAAAGGTATTTAAAACTAATTCGTCTTCTTCTTCCTTGCCGTATTTCTTATTCAGGGCAGTCTTAATCTTTGTCAGTATTCTTGATTCTCCACAAGTTTCTGTTTTGTGTATTGTCACCATATTTAAGTCGTTCAATTTTATATTTTCATCAACAAACGATAACCAACTAGCATGTGTGCGACCACGTTTTCTAGCATCACTTCCTTTGTTTCAAATCAATTTTACGCAGTTAATTTCCAGTCTATACATTACATAACCATACGATCCACAAATCTATGAAATGTACCAACGGTTATCATCAGAAAAAAAAATTGCAACCTCTTGTAAACGGGAGCAGATATAGACATGGTGTAAACGGTAAAATACGTAGTAATGCCTACTACATTTTATACATAAATGTCAGATGTTCTGCTTCAACCATTAGTCTAAAAAATCGGAAAAACTCGTGCTATTACAAGGATGTCAGCATAGCTTCTACTTTCAAAACATGCGCAATAACTTTCTACAAATTTCATCCTCAGACGCGAAACCTCTATCTATAATCGTTTCCGAGATATTTGCATTCGTGTCTGAGGATTAAATGCCGTTACGCATCTTTTGCAATTTTAAAGCGATGCTGATATCCTTGTAATAGCACGAGTTTCTGCAATTTTTAAGCTAATTTTTGCAGCAGAATATCTAGCATGTATGTATAAAATGTAGTAGGCATTACTACGTATTTTACCGTTTGCACTATGTATACACTATATATACTATGTATATATTTCTAACCACCTACTGTATTAGCATACCTACTATATTTTATACATATATGTGATATGTTCTGCTACAACCATTAATCTAAAAAAACGGAAAAACTCGTGCTATTACAAGGATGTTAGCATCGCTTCTAATTCCAATACATACGTTAGACACGATACCTCTATCTGTAACCGTTTCCGAGATGTTTGCCTTTTAAATAAAATACAACATTTTAAACTGATTCGAATATAGTTTTTCTTATTTCTGTCCTTCAATATGTTACTCCAGATGACCATCTCAACATTCCCATCTAAACATTCCCATTACGGTTGTGTGTAATTTCCGCATATGATATCTTTAACAGTCCAACATTCAGAATCGTGATTCGATGTGCGCATTTTATTCGATGTTGAATATCATCATTGATTTTACGACTTGTTGTGAAAAGTTCTACCAAATATTCAAATTTTTCAGTAATGGGAAATGAATGGTAGAATTGAAGAGAATCGACGAGTTGGTCGATTGTCATTAAATGGAAAGTGCATGTATTCTGTTTTAGTGTGACTGGTATGTATTCCGTTGGTCGCTAATCCCAAATTTTACAGATTTATTTTATTTTTCAGTTAAATGCTGTATTATTTTATAAAAATATTGCAGGACGTATAGTTGAATTGAGTTCCTTCCCGAATTGTGTATGATGTTTCCATTCTCTTGAATTTTGATGAAGAATTGTGAAACCGACTACAATATCTTGATGTTAATCAACGTATATGTGATGTTGAAAACAAAAATATGTGTTGAAATTTTGAATCACAGTTAATACCGATGTGCCATCAATATGATTTAAATGTTCTAATTCCAAATAGGTGTTGAAATTTTTAATCACAGATAATCATTACCGATGTGCGCATTGTCAAAAAAAAAATATGTGTTGAAATATTTAATCACAGATAATCATTACCGATACGCCATCAATATAATTTCAATTTTCTTATTCCAAATAGGTGTTGAATATGTGTTGAAATTTTTAATCACAGATAATCATTACCGATGTGCGCATTGTCAAAAAAAAATATGTGGTGAAATTTTTAATCACAGATAATCATTACCAATGTGTCATCAATATAATTTAAATTCTTATTCAAAATAGGTAATCCATTTTTTTTTTGTTATAAAGGCTTATCTAGTAACATACATAACTATTATTGCATTAAGATTATTAAATTATTAAATTTTATTTCGTTTCTTCTCTTTTATATTTTATGTAAGAACTGAATTAAAATTAATATACCCATGAATTATGCTGAATGAACCATCCATGAAAATAATCAGAAATATGTATTTTATGTACCATATATCACTAAAAGGATAACCTTAAATGGATGACTAAAGTATCCAAAATATTAAGTCACGTAGTCAATGACGAAAGAAATTTCATATTATGAACCTACGTGATTATTATCATGTTTGTAAACTAGTTATACAATTGCAATTAATGAGAGATGTTTTGATAAAAATAAAAGTAGTTTATTATATAAAGGAAGGAAATCCTTTCCGTTAACGTCACTATGGAAGAAATGACCATTATTTATAAATAGATAAATTCCAAACACTTATGCTAATACGGGTTTTGTATACAATTGCAGGGCAGAATTATGGCATTCTTGTATCTGAATATGAAGAATAATTCTATTTCCATTGAACAACAATAACCTACACTAGTACATACATTAGAGCGTTATAAGTGATCTCAAAATTCAATTCATAGTGTATAATGAGTATTTGATACAAATGTAAGAGAGTGATGTGGTTAAGTAAAAGCTATATCTAGTTTGTTGATGAGATGCTTATACAAAAAGTTTCCAATAAAGAATTAAGATCAATATTTTTGATCATGTGTATATTCTATGTTCATATTATAACGATAGTTATTTGATGTTAATCAGTCGCCCTATTCATCACCAATCCTTGTGGAATTGACATTTTTTTCTTTTTGGATGCTCTAAAATTCTATTTCAAAATTAACTTAATTTTTCAATAACCGAAATCTTTAAATTTTTACCATTCACCATATTTTCATGATAACCACGAAAAAATAAATATTTTTTAATATAAAATTTTGATTTTAATTCATCATAATGAAGTTATTATATGAAGAGATTTTTTTGTTCAATATTAAAATTAACATTTTGCACATAACAAAGTAAAAACAAGGGATGCAAATAAAAAAAATCGCTCAACAAAAATATAATATAAAAACCTAATACTTGGGGTATTAATAATTTTCCACCTATAAATGTATTTTTTGTATTAAGAAAATAAATTTCAATTTCTTAAATGTTTCTTATTCGAAAATTTCATGAATATTTATGTCATCAAAGGAATTGTTTGCTTGAGGGTTATTTTCCAGTCCATTATGTATGTTTCCATTATATATGCCTAGTATACATAATAATATAATCTGCCTACACGTCGTATATAATAAATTTAATAAATTTTTCACTTTTCCCTTAGTTTATTATGACTAAATAAAGGTTTTCCGTATATTATTTTTTGTTCACTTTGGTAGCATAGCCACCCTTAAAGTACAATAGACAATCACATAAAATGTATAAACAAAAAGGGCAATGACTGTAAATCATCATATATTTTATATACTTTAATGCCAATAATGGGTATAATATCTTAACCCCATAAATATAATTAAAATGCATTTAAAAAATGAAAAGAAAATATTTGTCTTGAAAATTAATAGCTTAAAGTCGTCAGAAAATTTTATGAAAATTGATATAACAAATTTACAATTTACCTTATTTGGTGAAATTATTTGGAAAATTTACCTGAATTCTAAGACCTAATAGAGTTTCTGTTAATTGATAACCGCAAAAGGAGTACCTCTAATAACGTGACGTCGGACCGCTAATGACCATACTCGCCATTGCCATTTTCTGATTTATTCAGATATGGTGAACTGTTATTGATCTTGTTGATCAAAATGATAAAAGAGTCAGGTACCATGAGATTTCAAGTTTCAAATAGATGTCGTGTCATTAATATAATCAAAACTTTTTATGAAAAATTTCAATTACTAAATGATAAGATGGCATCAAAATTGTCATAGCAATTGAGGAATATTTGCCTCTATCCATCAATAGGGTTTTTGCTTTGAAGGCCGTGATTAAGATCCCAAAAGATTTTTTACGTCTCCAAATAAAGTCGTCGACACGAAGTTGTATAAGGTTAATATGAATAACTATTACAGTTTTTTTTTTTTTTTTTTATATTTTTTAGTTAATTTTTTGGCAGTGGCTAGGGAGTACTAGACTAGAACAATTGAATTTTTGCTAATATTTGTTAACCATTTTTCGACACTCCAATAAAAGCAAATATAGCTGAAAAATATTTGCTAAAGAATTATTAACTAATCAGAAGAAAATCAACTTGTTATCAAACGATGGTCTAGAATTATCAAACGGTATCCTAGAATTAGTTACCAATCAGAAAGCTTAACAGAAAATTATATTTGCTAAACAATTTAATTTTCCAGACAAATTTTCCACAAATTCAATTAATTTTCATACTGAAAAAATTTCACTAATTTCTATGCAAGTAATTATTACTAAAGAATTATAAAATATTCTGAAAAAAATCAACTGCTTCTGACGAAAGTTTACCTACAATTTTTTGACACTCAGAAAAAACAACAGAAAATTATATTTTCTAATAAATTTATTGTTTAGGCAAATTTTCAACAAATTCATTTAATTTTCATTTTCAAAAAATTGATAATTTTTGGGTAAAAACGTCTTTCATAGAAATAACTGAAGTTCTACAGCACCACGAAATTTAAAAGTCATTATTTAGAATACCCAAATATTGGGTGTAAAACTAGCGTTATCAGCGTAACAATAGCCATGGGGAAATACATAGAAGCAAGAAAGCGCATCCAAGTCAATGCTGATATAAGTCTTTAGTATATTGTTATAAAAACTGGAAAGGTAGTTATTCTATGTTATTTATTTAATAACTCTTCCTTTTGAATAGAATTGGCCGAGCGGTTAATGAAAAGGCTATGTGTTATCACGTAGTATAATAAAAATATCACTTGAAATTTATTACAAATTTACAAATTTATTTGAATCTTATTTTCTCGTAGTCTACCTTCTTAACCATAAGTTAATAATGAATTGTTAACTGCAATTCCCGCCACTTATATAGTATAGTAATCAATATTTATAATATTCTGGTATTTTATCAATATTTACTTTCAACATATGTCTATACTGTTCTCGATCATTTGTTGTGGTTATTCCCAGATTGTTGGTTGGTTGGTTTGTTAGCAGTGGTGGATCCGATTAAAGCTTCGAAGGATCCCAATTAGCACGTAGGTGCCGTTTTGATACCACAAACTAAACCATCTCGTGGCGTTTAGGAAAGCCACCAGATCTCTTAGCCTTATAGTAGAGTTCTTCCGTTTTACTCCGCCCAAACTCGGGCCAAGTAATCCTAGTTAATTTGGATGGGGGTAGCCCTTTCCACCTAGCATTGGCCAGTCTCATATAGTATAAACCAGTTTGTTTGTTTAGTTTGCTGAGTGACGTAGAAACTTACTCCGCCAGTGATATATGAAGACACGAGCCCTACCTGGCCAGTTCGTCGGCCCTCTCATTACCTGCAATGTCCCTGTGGCCAGGAACCCATAACAGTGTAATTTCGGCCGCGTTACTTGCCTCCATCAATGCGAGGAAGCATTTCTCGACCAGTTTTGATATACCGACGAGATAAGCGAGATAATGGTGGACATACTATCATATTGTAGTGGTGCAGATAGTAATTGAATAAGATATAATCTTGGTATAATTTAATTCTCAGTGGCAATTTGGTTGATGCCAAAATGTTTCAATTAAATGCCTTATATATGATTTGATTAATATATAATGGTAAATTAGCATCATTAGCATAACTGTAAATTGGGAGTATTTTTAAGGTAGTGGTTTCCTTTTAATGCCTATTAACACAAACACAAAATAACTTTTGAGTGTGATTTATATAGAAAGAGGGGGAGGATTGGAACGCAGAATTCTGTGAACAAATGATTGGAAATGATTGAAATTTAATTTTGCTATCAAATACAATATATAATCAACAAACCGCATAACTGCAGTTGTATGTGCCTAATTTAGATCACCTTTTGAGAATTGTAATAGGGAGGAGCAATAAATTGCTACACAAATGTACACACATCTGTGAATGTTATACCATCGGCATTAGGACCACTTTATCATAAAACTTCAAAACCATTCTTTTGTGTGGCTTTACTTATTTAATCATCCGTAGATATCATTTCGTGAACTGTTTGACCTTCCGAAGTCAACAACAAATATTTTATACTCTCTCATTATATAACAACATAGAATTGTTTTATATTCTAAACATGGAGAAGGGAAAGTCAGGATAGAATTAAATTTATAAACACTAATTTCTTCCATATTTATTTAATTTCACAGGTATTCTAAAGATTTGTCTTATTTATTCGCTAGAATGAAGGAGTTGAATTACTTTTGGAATTTAGTAGAAATTATTCAGTTTTCGCTTGATTGATAACTTAAGCACATATTAATGTCTATAAAGAAATTTGAAGTACACTCGGAAGTACCTGAATCATATGCGGGTACTTAAATCGCTTCATAAATTATTATTGCAATCATTTACACAATTCAGTATTTATTAGGGATTTTATTCTTTGGCATCTCGGTAAAATAATATAATATAAACTAAAAAGTATGATTAAGACGGTATGATAATATCATGCATATATGTTGAAGATATACAGTAATGGTTAGAATGGAACATTAAAAATATTGTACAATTTATATGATAAATTGGTATCATCTTCATTATCATCTTCACTAGTTTAATTAATTTCAATTTCTAGTTAATATTATATTCATTTATTCCCATCTATCCCATTCAATTTTATTATATTCATCTTTAGTAATATATTTTTACGTCTTGTTTATCTAAGATTTTTTCAATATAAAAACTTATACAATTTTCAGCTTATTTTATCCTAAATTAAAATAAACAACTAGAGGATATTTATTTACTTATAATTTTCTTTATAAATGGATAATGGCAGATTTTTACATGGTAAATTTTCCGGGATGAATGTATTGATGATTATACTGATCAATGACACATAGCCACATAATAATCTATGGTATATCTGAATGGAAAACTCTTGTTTTATTAGCTAAACGAAAAAATATCCTGGAGTCAATATTCCGTTATTGGAATTTCCTCAGAGATTTGATATTATTCAATATACCTTGAACTTATATCGATTAGCACAGTACGCCGTGAGCACATTAAAAACATTATGTACTCATAAATGGAAACTATTAATTTCTTTTATATAGAAAATATCCTTTTAAGTAATTTAATTAATTACTTATTATTTCGATAATCATTAAGGTTTTCATTCAATAAATAGATTTTCTTTTTAGTTAGTGTTTCGAACATTTTCACATATAGAGAATCTAATACATAGACTTACTTCATTATTCTGTTCTATAACAAAGTCCTAGTCTATAATTAAAGCAACTAAAAAATTTTTTTAATAAACTGTGGTGATTTCCTTAAAAATATGGAATGTTGCAGTGTCTGTTCAAAGTAACGATAAAATTTTAATAAATAAATATGTAGTCTAAATAGCATATTTTAGAAAACAAACAGAATTCCCGTAACGTCGTCGACAACAACATCTCCATGTGCTAGGATTAATCTATTCTTTATCGCATTCATCTCTTATATTGTACCAATCTCTTCTCATACAATATGTAACATTAAAAATTAGTTGATTATGGTGCGATTTCAAGAATTCAATAAAGAGAGTGACTGACTAAATTGACAACTTTATACACAAAAAAAACATTAATTAATTCACAGCATTATTTAGACAATATAGTGCAACTAAATACTGTACGTTCTATGAATCTATGCAACTATGAACAGAATAGGTTATAGATAAAAGAAATTAAATTTTTCTTCTATACCAGGAGGGCAGAAGTTCTATTAAATTATTAAAAGTGTATTTTGAAGAGTGCGGTATGAAAGGAATGTGGTGTTGGTAGATTCTAAATGAAAATTATTATGGTGCTGAAATATGAATAGGGAACCAAAAAAAAATTTTTAAGTCTTCGTCTTGTTCTTCTTTCGTTAGGTCATAGACATAGTGTTTTGATATGCTTTGTTTAGACATTCATTTCGGATATAATCACTTCTGATTGAATGATTGGTGATTGTCCATAAGACCTTCATTTCTGTTGTCCTCATAAGTTGTTAAGTTTTGATGTAACGTATCACTGCATATGTTAAAAATCGTTCTAACGCATGTAATATAAATTCAAACTTTGCTTTCTAGTAACATGCACCTGTTTTTTCAAATGACGTCATCAAGGATTCCAGATATCGTTGCAGCCTTCGTTTGATAGCGAACATCTGCAGTAACTCTTGATAGCTTTTTGGAAATGCTACAGCTGCTACTGTTGAATTTTATATATATTCATTTACAGATTAATTTCTGTTTCTTAGAAAGTTCCAAATTTAATTTTGTCCACAATACAAATCACGTTCCATGTCTTTACTAAAAAGGTTCCAGTATTATTTTCTAATTTGCATTATTTTGGCATTAATTCTATTACTAAGTTTATATACTATGTATTCTGCAGGGGTTTTAAGGCTTTTGTATTTTACGTACGCCTGCCGTTTTTCCTTTACCAAAATTTTCGCTTCTTCTCTAAATCATGGTTTAATATTGTGTTTTGCATGGATATTAACTTACCGTCGTCCAGCTTCATACATATTTTTTTTTTTAATTTGTACCATACCATGACTTTTCGACGTCTTCTTCATCGTTGATTGGATTGTTCAAGATTTTAAGTTGTAATCTGTTCTAATATGGTTACCTTGTGCTTAGATCCATAATATATTCAATATTTGTTTTTTGAATATATATCTTAGGTTATCGTAATTTTGCAACTATTCTTATCTTGCAGCATATTATCCATATCTACATTACCAGAAGAAAGAACATACAAAATGTGTGGGATGAAAACTTCTATATGATATAAAATGTAGTATTATGCCAAGAATATTTATGCTGATCTTTATGTGAGAATTACTGTTAATTCGAAGTTCATTGTTAGCAAAAGAATCTATCAGTGACACTCCGTTTCCATTTAATGTTTCTTCGTTAAATAGTCACCCATAATCATTATTTTTTGTAATAGATGAGAAGCTATCTAACTTCTGCTGCAAGTTATTATAGAATGACAGTTTCTTCTCGTGGTTTATTTTTCATCCGGCGCACAAGTACAGGATATATGCATCAAATTATACTGTAAGAATACTATCACTTGGGTATTTTATATTATTAATGTTTTGCTCAAATCGATGTTGCAAAAGTAAACCAACATCCGAATTATCACTTTGGTCCATGTCCTTGCATCTGTAACAAGGAACATAGTAATTTTATCTATTTCTCGATATTTATTGCTAAACGATGTCATATTCCAGCAAGCAAATCGCAATATCTAATTTTTCCATTTACGTTTTGTCCGTGTCCGTGCTGAGTCGTCGTTATGTAAAATTAATTTATAGTATAAGAGGCAGTCTGCTAAACTAACTCCGACTTTACGATATTTGTAGCCATTTCCTACTTCTAGCTGTCGTGAACTAATGAGAAATATTTGTATTGCCGCTATGGTCGGCAATCTGACATTCTGGCTATGATTGTTTAATAACACCACATACTCGCTTTGTCCATAAGATCAACAAAAAGC
The DNA here is from genome assembly GCA_027564355.1 of Penthetria funebris. NCBI lineage: Eukaryota > Metazoa > Arthropoda > Insecta > Diptera > Pleciidae > Penthetria > Penthetria funebris. The sequence continues at coordinate 12,257 of JANSTX010019351.1, forward strand.
TCGGCAAGTGTCACGAATTTCAAAAATTTAAAGTGGTGCACATTTTTTAAACAAATTGTTTATAGGTACTATTGTATGGCTTTGAAACTTGGAAGATGATAAACATCGTCTCACAAATTTAAGTTTTTGTCAATAAGGTACCTCATGCGTATACTAAAAATTTTCTGGCCACATAATACAATATCAATAGAGAATTTGTGGAGACTGTTAGATATGAAGGCGATGAATAATATTGTAGTTTAAACCACGTTATTTTTGTTCATGAAAACTTGTGTTTTTTTTTTTAAATTTCCCGCCTTAAACTTATCTGCCTCGTGAAGTAAAGGTAATAGTAATGGCTTTTGATTCATTCAAATCAAATTATACAATTTTTTATACAGAAAGGAGATAGTAGGTTAGCAATATAAAGTTTAAATGGTATAGTTGCAGGTTAACGTTTATATAGTGACAAAGTGATTGGCAAATTTATTAACATGAATTGATGTTGATAATGAAGTTTGGATGAAGTTTAGGCATATTAGGTCCGTTAGCGCCAATGTCAATTTAAATAATCTCTGTTACCGACGACATTTGTTTGTTTAATCAAATAATTAAATAAATAGGATTCTTTTCTAAAGACCCAAATTTATACAGAGTTGTGTGCAATTTATCCTTTCACTGTGCAATATTATGCAATGAGCTTAAATCATTTATGTGAAAACAAAATTTGATTATTTAGAATTACGTAATAATGCTTTCGTTGTGGTGGATGTAAAACTTTAAATCCTTTCTCATATTATTTTATATAACAGCATTTATACGAGTATACGACCAGTGCTACGATTTGGCATGCATTTCTATGTTATATAATCCTTATAAAACTATAATAGGGTTAACTTCCATTGCGTTTTTATTTAACTTTGCTCTTTCACCGTGCTTTACACAGGCAGATTGTGATGTTGTAATTCGTAAAATGGAATAGAGTTGTTAAACTTTGTATGCTCAATTTATATAATATGGGATTATATGAAACGTCGATTAAATGAGAAATGTTAAAATAGCCTGAATTTTTATAATACAAGTTTAGCGATGATATTAAACTTTTATTTATTTATTGTGTCAGATACCAACCAGTAGGTTATAGGTGGAAAAAACATGTCGTAAATCCTGGGAAAATAAAATATTTTTTTTATTGGCGAATTAACAGTTATAAACAGTATGGGTAATGAAACATGAAATTGTTGTTTGTCGTTGCTTGTATATGAAGTACACATCGATTATGATAAACGTTACCAAGTGTTTACATTATTTTATAATGTGTAAATGTCCTAAATAAAAATAAAGGTTACGATGGACAAATGTTACCGCCATTCAATAGAACCAAAAAACGTTTCGTCTTTAAATCATTTATCCGTAGGCCGACCTTCTCATTCAAATTACCTATACTTGTGGCATAGGTCGTTATAGCAAATCCTTATATCGATTAGTTGAAACTCATATCATATCATGCGATCATGATGCATTATAACAATAATTATGTGATCACAAGGTAACAGTTATGTGGTTTGACAGTAATACGTTAAAAAATGAAATGAGTCTTTTTTTGTGCTTCAGAGTAAAATGAAATATTTTTATACGCTAATGCAAAAAGTTATTAAATTAGAAATGATTTGAGAAATTTCAAGTTGTTTTATGAGGACTCACAAGTAATAAGTTACGGAAAGTATTCAATGAACTTATTTGACTTTAAGATACAAAAAATTACTGCCTATCTCCGAAAGTAAGAAAAACAAATAGTAAACTTGAACGTTTCTGCTGGCCTGATATACATTTTTTGAAAACAATTTAATTTTATATGGATGCTCGTAACGAATCTACTAAACCATTGACCGCCTGCCGGAAACACCTAGGATCCGAAGACCTATGTATATGTCATCCCTCCACCTACCACGCGGCCTACCAACACTCCTCCATCTATAAGGTTTACCATCCAACACCCTTGACGGCATACGATCAACCCGTAAACGTGCCACATGTCCGAGCCACCTCAAACGATCGATTTTGACGTGTTGAACAATGTCAGAGAGTGAATATAGCTGTTGTAATTCGCAAGCGTATCGTCTACGCCACCATACATTATCCCTCATCAGACCATAGATGATGCGTAGTATTTTGCTTTCAAACCTCCTTAAACGTTATTCATTCACTTGGGCCATGTACCACGATTCCGAACCATATGTAACAACTGATCGTACTGGCGTCTGATAAAGCTCGACTTTTAGTTTCCTGCTTAATGTCTTCGAAAAGAACATTTTTCGTAAACCATAAAAAGATTTGTTTCCTGAAGCAATCCGGGATTGAACTTCATCGCTTATATCATTGTTGCTATTAATATGGCTGCCAAGATTGGAGAACCTATCAACGGTTTCAAATTGGTTTCGACCAATTGTTACATTTGAATGTTGTATCATATATTTAGTCTTCATCTCATTCACTTTTAATCCCATTTTCGAAGCCTCACGTTCTAGCAATACAAACGCTTCTTTAACGGCTAAAGATTGTCAAAATGAGATTGATTGTACCCATATTTCTACCCACCACATCATTGTCATCAGCATAACCAAGTAATTGCGTTGATGAGCTAAAAAATGTGTTGCCAGTGTTAATGGCAGTCTCTCTAATGCACTTTTCAAACGTAATATTGATAAATAATGCTGCCAAAGGATCACCGTGCCGAACTCCGTCAATGGTATCAAAAGCTTTAGATTTGAGACTTCTTAATTGTACCTGGGATGTAACCTGCGACAGTGTTAATTTTGACATAGCTATCAATTTTTCATGAAAACCGAATTCTTCCGTCGTACGCCACAATTTTTTTCCGAATAACACTGTCGTATGCAGCACTAAAATCAATAAACATATGGTGCGTCTCTACGATGAATTCCCTACACTTTTTCATAATATGTCGAAAAACGAACAGTTGATCAGTTGTTCAACAATCATTGCTGAATCCGCATTGCTGTTGACCAATAACTTCCATATGGTAAAAGAGAATACCAATGAACCCCCTGTGGTTAGCACAATCCATTGTATCCGCCTTCTTGTAAATTGGTATTATCACAGCACGCTTCCATTCTTCTGGCAAAACCTCAGTTTTCCAAACATGCACCACTAGCTCATGTGTACAAACCCACAACGCTTCCCCACCATATTTTAGACACGCCGTCAGAACCCGCGTCCTTCCCATTGCTAAGCTTCAGAATGGCGTCCCTGGTTTCTTCATATGATGGTTCCGCAATTAATGGTTGCGCCGCTTGGTACGGAAGTTCGATGTTTTCATCATTGTCATTTGGATTACCCATTGTAAGCGATTCTTTGGAATCGCTTGGCGGCCGTTAATAAGTACGTGATCTATTTGGTTTGTTGTTCTACCATCTGGTGAACACCATGTCCCCTTGTGTATGTCTTTATGTGGAAAATATGTGCTGGCCACTATCATATTGTTCGACATTGTGAAATCAACTAAACGTTCACCATTGTTGTTACACTATTCATGAAGGCTATGCTGACCAATTGTTGGCCGGTATACCGAATCTCTACCCGCCTGTGTATTAAAATCTAAACCCTAGAGAGTTTCTCGTAAAACATTTCCCTCGTTTCTGCATCTTTAATTTCTGTTGGTGCATGAACGTTTATTAAGGTTAAGTTGAAAAACTTTCCCCTTATTCGAATTCTTCACATTCGTTCATCAATTGGATTGAATCCTATGACCACTTGTCTTGTTTTACCCATGACTGTAAAACGGTGCCAATTAACCCTGTTTTATTTCTACCACTGAAGTATAATTTGTATTCCTTACTGGATAAGATGTTTTTTCCAGGCCACCGCGTCTCGTGGACCGGTGCTATGTCCAGTTTAGCCCTTTTTAAACAATCGGTCAATGTTTTCAATCCATCTGGTCGCAGTATCGATCTTACATTCCAGTATGCCAATTTTAAATCATTGTCCTTTTTTCATTGCCTGAGTCGTTGCCATTTTTCTTGTCCAATCTGCGGCACTATTGTTAGTTTCTAAATTAATATGTTTTTTCGATGTCGGTAATTAAGCCGTACGATCAACCGTCGCAAATGTCGCAAAGTCGAAGGTTGGCCTAGCAAGCTGCCTCTAGACTATAAATTAATACCGCTCAAAGTACTAGGAA
>JANSTX010019362.1:0-16435 GCA_027564355.1 Penthetria funebris
ATAGCTTCGTCTCCATGAATTTGGCATCTCACCTCCGCTTAAGATCTTAGTTAATAAATTTGCTAACCATTGGTATCTATGATCACCCAGATATTTCCAAAGATCTGATGGGATGTCATCTGAGCCAACTGCCTTATTGCGCTTCATCCTTTTCACAGCATTTTCGACCTCCAATGGAGTAACCGCATTGACTGGTCCCAAAATAGGATTTCATTCCGAAACCTGTTGATGAGGATATTCTTCATTCAAAAGTTGATTGAAGTATCAATCTATTGTTTACTTCTCTGTCAGCAATCAACACATTTCCACTCTCATCCTTTATGAATTTGATAGAATGTATGTCCTTGCCTGCAGCATTTCTCTGCGCAGTAATTTTGTATATCTCATTTTGATCGCCAGACTCAAGACGCTCATATAGATGATTTGTGGCTATAGATTTGGCAATAGCTACCGCCCTTCGTGCTTCTGATTTTGCTCCGGCTCCCGATCATCTTACAAATATTGACTTAAGTATGTAGAAAGCGTTGTTATAAGACGCTAATTTCCCGCATAGTATAAAATCAATTTGTGATGAGTTACTACTACTATTTTTTACGTTATTAGGTGTTCCTTATTTTGTGCAAAGTAAGTGCTTACTATGGTCAAATTATATGCCATTGCCAATTGCAAAATATCATCACCCTGAGAATTACTATTGCCAAAACCGTAGCCACCATGATAAACATTAAAATTTAGATTTTTCTTGCAAACATGTCCATTTACATCACCCATAATAAGACTGGTTTCAGTTAATGGAAGACCTTGTAAAATTGATTCCAGATGTTTATAAATTTCCATTCTTGTGAATTCATTGGATCCTGTTTGTGGAGCATATGCAAAAATAATATTAATGATTGTTTGATTGTCTAATAATACCTTTAAAGACATTATTCGATCTTTTATTATATCTACAGACACAACGCTTTGCTCAATGTTTATGTCAACAACTATTCCGACACCGTTTTTAGAACCATCACCGTTATAATAAAGCTTATAGCCATGACCCCTTCCATTTACTTTTCTTGCATACAAGCCACTTGAATATTTATTTTTCTTCAACCCTCAGCTAGCTCGGTACTATGTCCAGCTAAGAAGCCGATGTTCCAAGTACCTACTCTCAAAATTTTACAATCTGAATTGTTTTCACTTTTGGTACTCCCCAGCCAGAAATCCGATTGGGCGAGTTGTTTACCTCCGGAATTCTTTACCAAAAGTGAACTCATTTCATATTTCTACCATTATAGACAATAAATAATTAATAAATAAATAATTTCCTTTCTCTCCTTTCTTGTATTTGGCTTTTGTTTTATTGCCGGCGGCCGCCTGACGCAAAACTCAGTGACCCAACTTACTCGGGCTTGAGATGCTATTCAATTTGAGATGTTATTCAATTTGAACAATCTTCACCATTCTCATTTTCATATGATCCTGACTAATCCTGTAGGTAACTCGAATATTTCTATATGTCGCCCAAAATTTCCGTCACCAATTTTATGTTCGGTTATTATCGCATTGGCAACAATAATAGCATAGGCTATATGCTTTGGTAATGACGGCACAGTCGCCATGTTGCGGTGATTTTCATTGGCTCTAGATTTAAAGTAGAATTTGTTTAGTCACATATTCTTCTAGAGATCCTCCAATAACGGCCTGAATGCTTTTTAACGTCAATGCCCAGGACTAAATTATATAAGAACTATACTTTCGAAAATTTCATTTTGATGCGTTGAAGCATACTCAAGTTGTCCGCGTTCCGTCTTTGCAGTAAAAACTCAATTAGACATTATGTCGCTATCAAGGTCGCTGTTGAAAGTTTATAATATACTAAGTTATTGAACCCCAGTTAAAGCAACCGAACGAGGAGAACTAAAATTGAAATGCCACTTTGTTAATATAAATATTACTGTCGGCCATTATTATTTTAAACTTTTAAAGTGTTAATATAAAATTGAATTGCAAGCCACGATTTGCAACGTCTATTATTTCCATTTAAATAAGATGCTGAAAGCTTACACATATTGATATTTGTATCACCAGGAAAATATAATCAAATGTTATAGTCAAAGAATAAATAAGATGCAAACTAGTGGTAGAGAACATATAAATTGTGCAAGTTATGAGCTTCCGAATACTTGGTTACAGAAACAAGCAGCTATCGAGATGTTTTCCGCTATCAATACAACAAGGCTGCTACAATATCTAGATGCCTTTGTAACGTCATTTGAAGAAACAAGTTCATGTTACTAGAAAACAAAGTACGAGTTTATAAAACATGTGTTCGATCTATTTTAACATATATACAGTGGAAACCCGCAGTGATACGTCCAGAACTAAACAACTGAGGACAACCGAAATGAATAACATTCAATCATAGATAGAATCAGAAGTAGTGATGACATCTGATATGAATGTCTAATTCAAGATATAGTAAGATGGACATGAACCGGAAGTTGTTATTGAAGAGACCACATTTTATGTGGTCTCTTCAGTTTTGAAAACTATTGAAATATTCAAATGAGGCATTTACTTTGAAAAAAAAATATTTTTCATACCCTTAAGCACCATACATTCCAGTCAATTCTTAATTATTTTTGCCTATAGATGGTCTCACGATAATAAAATGCGGAAATTTTGGAACAACTTTCATACTAACATCTTTTTCGAACGATATGTTCGTTTTAGGTTGCACGTAAACCTCTCATAAGATTTATTTACCTATATTATGTCTGGTGTTTGAATAGTCGACTTATTGATACCCGCTATACATGTAGATTAATTTCGCATTGGATAGTCTATTTTTTTTTATTAAAATTGATAATTACATTATCTTTCCAAGTACATTTGTCATTTTCAATAATTTCACATTAACATTGAGGACATTGACGTTGTAGTTCAATCAATAATTTAAATTCAATACTATTGTTTCAATATTAATAAAAAAATGATTTTATAAAATTAATAGTTTTATAAAAAGATTTTATTGTTCATTGTTAATCCAACTACTATTTTCAAAAACTATTTTCATTAATATAAATATGCAAAAAATTCATTGAATTTAATTTTGATAGTTTTAATGCATTTGCAAATAAAATTTTAAATCTATTGATTTATATAATAAGTTCATTCAATAGATCATTTTAAAACTACCTGATTGCTTAATACAGAAGATCATGCAACTAATTTAAAACTTCTATAGATCATTGTTTAAGCACATAAATTATGAGTTGATTTCATCCTTTTAAATCTGAATGACTTTTACATGCAATCCACAAAAAATTAGATATCATTATTTTATAGTTATTATACTATCATTTAATTGTTGGGAAACTAAAGATCCAACCTAATAAAATTAATTGAACAACCAATTGAGGTAATAATATAAAGTTATTAATTATCAAAATCATCATTATCAAAAATGATTAACAAATGCCTATATATGTCGTTCATTTAGCAAAAAATTATTAAACTATAAATCAATGATAGAATTACCAATTGATCAACGTGAGTTCTAGTATTAATCTCTAGGCACACACTTTAGAATTGAGACAATTCTTTTTTCATTCGTAAGTAGTAATATGTAGGATGGTTTTAAGAATATAGATTGAACCCTGAATAAAAATAAATTGTTGTGTTTTTTAAAAAATATTTAATAATCATATTTTTATATTACATAGTTTTAAAATATCTACATCAAATTATTGGTAAGCCAATTTCAATTTTAATATATATTCAATAAATTATAAAAAAGAAAAGAAAAGAGAATTAAAAGAAAAATCTGGAAAATGACCCATAAATAGTTCAATGATCTAAGGAGAGTTTTTCTACCTTTGCTATTCTTGAAATGAATTTAGATGTAATGATCAGTTCGTAATTCATATCTATATATTATTTGTCGTCATTCGAATGAACTAATATTTCTAGGAATCCCATGTAGAGATCACATTGTAATTAATTCAAGTCTGTCCATATGTAAAGGTATTTAATACAAAATAATGTAATACTTTTTTCATTCAAGTTTCTGAAACAGTTTCCACCAAACAAGTCTTATCGCAACGAAATTGAAAGAAACATTTCAGATATAGTTTCTTAATATTCCCGATATTTCTAATAATTTAAATTATTGAAAAGTCAACTGATAAATATATAATGGTTGACAAAATCGCTTCAGAGATTTTATTTTTTTTTGCAACTCGTTGCACCTTTTCCTCCTTATAAAATCTCACGTTTAAGATTCACAGGAAGATAAATTGTTATTTTTCTCGATTGAAATTTAAATGTCTACAATTATCAATTGGTCATATTTCCATTATTAATTAACTGTTTTTAAGAAAAAGCAATAGATTTGTTGTGAATTAAGTCTCTGAAGAAGTAATTAAAAATTATGCCACATATTTTAAGACATATTTGGTGATTGAAATTCAATATTTTCCCTTTACACAGGAAATTTAAAATATTGCGATAAATTCGCAGTTATGCTTATGTCAGCACTCTGCACCATTCTTATTTCCTCGTTAAAATATTTTATTTGCTATTTGCATATTTGCTTAATGTCCCGGACTCTGACATTCAATTTACTGGTAATTCGCTCGCCAACTTTTCTGGTACACTTAGAATGCGCGTCAAGGATCAACTCTTTTGTACTCCAACTTAACACTGATACAAGTATTATGTGTATGGCCGATTTAATTCCATTTGCTTCGTCTAGTAATCGAGCTAATCTTTCAATTATCGATAATCACCATAATTACTCATTGCATTTGGCAACTGATATTTAATATATAAAGAATAATTAAATATACGTTCTGTATATTTTCTAATTTATGTGCATATATAATTAAAGGGTCAACATCACCAATATTAAATAATAGTTAGTGCAATAATTCTCGTCTGGGTTTTTCAAGCTATTTCATAAAATTCTCTTATCTTAATTATTAAAATGTAATTAAAATATCCCCAACAAAAAAAAAATATAAATATTATCCCACATACCTTTATTTAAATTATATTGCACTTAATAGTTCTTATAGTATTAAAAACGGATTAAAATATTAACTTATCATATATAAATCGTTTATGTCTATACCATGACAGAGATTACATTAAGGAATTCATTTAATATAATACAAATTTAATATAGTCCTGATGGTAAATCTGTTAATTTTGTACTTGAATTTGAACTTAATTTTTGTATATTATACGGACGACTTATACTATCAGAATTACTCTTGATTTTACTGTCCGTACAACTATTTGAAGATGAACTATTTATTAAATTAATTCTTAAACGTTGTTGTTGATTATCCAATAAAACATTTCTTGTGCAATCATTTTTATTATTATTATCATTATTATTATTATTATTATTATTAATGTTAACAGTATTATTATAATTACCACCATAATTGGTGATAGATGAAGAAGATGTCATTACAATGTCAACCATTGAATCAATGCCACCACATAATGATGCCATTGTATTAAGATTTTTTGAAACACGTTTTGCTTCCAATGCTGCCGAAATATCTGGTTTTGGATACTTTTGTGCAGTATGCATTTCTGTCATAAAACATACCCCATTAAATCTAGCTATATTATTATTATTGTTATTGGTAATAATTGTTGTGGTAGCACTTGCATTTTTATTAACAATAGATTCGCCATCAATTTTTTTCAAATTTTTTGACAAAATCCTATTGTCTTCATCTTTATCTCTTGCATCCATTATAACACTTAATATATCACGATTTATATTATTAATCTGTAATGTTATTATATCAGAATTACAATCAATTTGATTATTATGTATACAATTGTTGTTTATCACTAATTTTCCATCATTCTGTGAATTCAGATAATCATGATAATATGTTGAGTGATTAGTATTTGCAAGGCCACAATTAGCACCAGAATCTGTGCCACCACAAAATAATTCATAATCCGATATATTGTCATCCAGTTCAGATTCATCTCCACGACTCGATAATAAATGTGTAAAAGATTTCGATTTTTTTGGTGGTTGTGGTAATAAATTAATGGGCACAATTTGTTTTTCATTAAATACTTTAATATTGCCATTATTATTTTTATTATTTTCAATTTCATTTTCTTCATTACTGACAATATTTGCTAATTCTTCAATGACATCTTCAATTGTGGTTGTATTCTCATCAAGTTCCACTTTTAAATTTTTTAATACATTTTGAATTTGTGTTTTATTTCTTGGTGGTTCTGGTGATATTGATTGTCCTGTTTCTGAACTACTTATACCTTCATCTTCTTGTTGTGATGATGATATTTTTCTTTTTGATAATGTTAAATGATCATATTTATTATTATTATTATTGTTTCGAAATTTATTTTGTAATTTAAAAACATCTTTCTGTAAATTAGCACAACGTTCCTGTAGACGACGTTCAATTTTTATCAAAAGAGATTTTTCATCCTGTAATGTCTGAAAACATAACAAAAAATTAGGAAAATATAATAGAAAAAAAAAAAACAAAAAACAAAACGAGAAACGATCACTCTTAATGATCAAATATCAGTGAAACAACTTCAAATATCTAATGGAATCTAATTTATCTCGTTCATTGATTGAAATTCAAGCATGTAATGTAATCTTTTGATGATCCATTTCTCAAATTCTGAATGTTGTAATAGATAGAGCACAACTAAGTCTCGATTGGAGTGGCCAAATATCATTGAGGTTACTCAGCGAATCTTTAACTTTACGCGTTTTTCAACCAGTCAATAAACGAGACATTAGCACCATTATTTTAGCCTCGATCACATGACATTACTGACATATACCAAATTGTTATGACCGCCAAATTCACAATCGCATTGCTGAAATACTATTATTGCTCAAAAAATATCTATAAATGACCTAGGACAGGATTGGAATACGATGATGAAATTAGTCATGTGTATCACAGTGGAAGAGTTGATTTATTGGTAAATATCTTCGCAAAATCTGCTAATTGCTGCTAATTTTACTGCTGATTATAATACATTTTATTACAATCGTTGAATATTGTAAAGGGATATTACTATATGCTTGAGAAATAAAATGGCAATGATCAAAAACTCATATGGAATGATATTATTAATCTATAAACTAAACAAATTTAAAAATTGATTTCCTCTTGTGTAGCCACACTTCCGAAAACGTATTCAGCACAAAGATAAACAACTTCGAGAGTAAAAACTTTTGAATAGACAACTGGATAAAATCACAAATAGACTGCATGAATGTCAATGCAGACATTATTAAATATTCTACGTAGCTTCTGACCCGAATATATAAAAATATAATATTTCAAAGGAATTGCGCTTGTTAGATCGATAGTTTTATGTGTAGTAGATTTATTCAAGTGAAAGAAAATTTAAACATATAATTGAAAATGGGGCGCTTTCAACGTTATTGTTAACAATAATCATCTTTTACCATAAGTAAACATATATTAATAGCATTTTAATATGGTGTTATTACAAGCGGCTTCTTCTTCGTCTTCTTCTTTTTTCGATAGGTCATAGACCTGTGTTTATCAAACAATTCAGTTTTGATATGCGGATGTTCAATTTTCTCACGAAACTGATAGTAAACTTCAATGGGTCTTCATAAACTCGGCATAATTTGTCAACATGTATCAATGATGCGTGTATTTTGGATGACCAAATGCAATGACATAAACCACACACATAAGATGGTCATTTCGGACGTTGTACGTCTGATTTACTACACATAGATGAAGTGTCTTTTTATACATGCATCTGATTACTTTCAATAAAACACGATTATTAGTCTAATCTCAGGGCTCGTTATTCCATAAATATGTGTCTCGCTTGAGATGACACATAATTAATGTGTAGCTCACAAAACTATTTAATTTTATATTTTTTACACAATTTTTTTTAATCAAATTACCTCAAGTCTTCTCTCTAAAATTACCATTTGATTTTGAAATCTTTCCGCTTCCCTTGCCTGTACAATTAATTTATCAATATCAATTTTAATTTCATCAAATCGTTTTACTTCTGCACGTAATTTTTCTAGCCAAATTGATGAGGAAGAGATGTTCTATACCAAAAAAAACAAAAAAAAACGAATTATAATAATTTCACTGGAAAATGATGGAAACAAACTGAAAAATGAAATAGGAAAAAAAATGTGTAAAAAAAAGCAAACCTTTGTCATTGCATACGGTTCAAATCCAGCCTGATATAATTCAGCTTGTAAATATAAACGATTTTGTAAATTTTCAGCACTTTCCAAAAATGTATTTATAAATTTTAGACCAAACATTTGCAATTCACCGGTACCACCTAAACTACTAAGCATTCCAATTAACAAACGAAATCGAACAGGTTCACCGCATCGTAATCGTAAGGTTGACAGTGCCTCAGATACGGCACTATGACCAATTCGTATATTATTTTGTGAACAACCTGCATGCCCCAATAATGATAATTTATCACAAGTTGTTGTCAGCAATTGTAATGCTATTATCCGTGATCGAATTCCTTGACCTGTTGCAGCAGCAACTTTATAATCGAATTGTTTAAATGTGATTTTTATTTTTATATTTTATTTATAATACTTTTTATATATTTTTTATATTATACCTAATGGCAATAATCCAATTGATGATGAACTTAAATGTGTACCAACTTCTGGACTACGATTTGAGCATATACTTAAACACTGCCTAAATTAAAAATTAGAAATTTAAAACAAAAATCTAATAATTATCCGTATATTTTAAATTGCAGTTTATAAAAACGTTGCATTTATGTACACCTCGATGTTAATGCAAAGCAAATATTCTTAACTTCAGATTAAGTGCTCATTTGTACGATTTTCTTAATCAAATTATTTAGCTTTGATTGATAAATTGAAGTCTTTTAGATGTGATTCGATCAAAAAATGAGGTGCGTCTTCCTTGATGATTTTCGTTTGAAACATTTGCTGGATAGGAAGCAACTTTCCAAATGTATTCAAATTTCCATTTCAATAAGATCATTGTGTCTATACTTAAGTATATGGGCATTTGAATTTAAGAAATTCTTAATAATGAGTGATTGCTTCAAGAATATTTCAGCAAATTTTCAATAATACAAACACAGAAAAACTGCGAATGCCTTTCACCTACTATAATAAGGTTATTAAATTTTGTGAATTACACTTACAAACATGTCATTTCATCTAATAAGGCTCTCCTTTGATACGTTTGCAAATTCCTGGCACTTGGTATAGATTGTTGTACATTTTGGGTATCTGATGAAATTGATTTATTTAGTGCACTTGCAGTTTGACTTAATTGAATTGCACGTAATACTTCCAAAAGTAATGTAATACCATTCATAGGTGATGAAATAAATTCTTGAACAAAACTACGAAAAGGTGATGTAAATTATATAAAATGATTAATTTCGCAAATGTACAATGATTTGGTGATATAATTTATACCTTGGAAATGAAACCCTTAAATCAGCTCTTAATTTTGTTAATAAATCCGTTATTGATCCAAATTGTCTTAATGACATTTCACAATCACTTTTCGGTGGTGTAACAATTGTTTTCCTATTTTAAATGCAAAAAAATGACATAATTATAATAAATTTTGAATAGTTTTTTCCAATTTTTTAAAATTTTTACTCCGTAATTTTTGTTGATAAATGCAATGTAATTTGCTCGTTTTGTTTCTCTTCCATTAATAAATCCGATGAATTATAAATACTTTTACCAGATCGACAACAGAAGTTCTTTAAAGATTGTATATAATCTTCAGCATTGTATACTGGTGGTCGTTGATTATCCTAAAATGGAAATTGATTGAATTGAAAAATGTATTATTTTTTAAAATTATAGACTTAATTTAACTGCGGTAAACATAAAATTGATTTTCTAAATTTCATACGACTTATGAACGTCACCACATTTTACGTTTGTCGACTTTAATTTAGCGTACGACACTCGTGATCATATTATGACAACTCTTAATAGCTATGGAATAGTATTCGAATTCATAAACTTTATTATTGGTGCAATATTTGATTCAATATTGAGACAGAGATTTATTTTATTCTACTGAAGCATAGTTCATAGATAGATTTATACATGAATGAATGGAAGTTAGTTGATAGCATGTTATCTTAATGTAGATAATATGGAAAAATATGTCGAATCACATATACAAAATGTACAGCAGGTGCACAGAATGTCAAAAGTCAACAACTGCAATTGTGAGTGACGAACATCATCACACCATAAAAGCATATGCAAAATATAATAATAACTGAAGATTTGTTCAGATTATTGACTTGAAATGTAAATATAATTATTTTTTAATTTTTATTGCAAACTCTTTAACACTCTTTAACATTAATAATTAATAAAATAGCCTAAATTTGAAAATTCGATAGAAAAACAAAAACAAAACTGATAAAATTTACGTTGATAAAATAAAAGTGAACCTGGTTGTACGCATCAAATGAACAATCGAAATTATAGTATTGAATTTGGATCTTGTACAGCAATTAAAATAAATTTTTGGTTTATAATTTTTATTAGTAAAAAGTTATACAATTAAAAAGTATTTTTAATAAGCAAAGTTTACTGAATACACTTTTTTTCTTTGTTAAATAAAATATAATAAATGTAAATGAGATATATTTATGTCAATATAATATTTTCAATGAATTATTAAATTAATGCATTATTTTAAAAACGCCACTAATTTAACATCTATTCGATAGATCTCACCAATTAATCAATTGATCTACAGATTTATAAATTATAAAAAGAATTGGAAATACATAAAATAAAAATGAATATAAATTTCTTAAATACTTTTTTATAAAATTACCAAAAATGCAATAATTCTTACGGTCTACGAAGCGACCAGCGATTTAGGGAATTTCAGAAAAAAACATCATTTTAGTATCAGGCAACAGCATTTTAAGCAATAAAATTTCTAAAACAGATATATATGCCACTTTATTTTAAAATTTATTACATACACACAAATTAACCAAATAAAATAGGCAAATTTTAAAATTCAATTTTTAAAAAAAAACTAAATAATATAAAAACTAAGAACAATCGAGAAACAATTAGATTTGTGGAAATTTTTCAAATGCCATTTAAATGTTGTAACAAATTGAAAATTAGTTAGACCAATTTTAGGAAATTTACAATAGACAAAATGATGTAGGCAAATTTTAAAAATCAATTTTGAGAAGAAAAAGTAAATAATATGAAAACTAAGCACAATCGAGTACCAATTAGATTTGTGGGAATTTTTTAAACGCCATTTTATATGTTTTGAATTTTTCAAATCAAATGAAATTACGGTAGATCAAATTTTATAAATTTACAATACACGAAATGAAATATGCATGACAATTGAATAGCAAGTTTTAATTTTAAAATTATTATTTGTAATATTTAATATTTTCTGGTGGTGTGTGTTATTATAAGTTTTTTTTTTTGTTTTAAACTCGATATTTTAGGTAATTACATATTTAATAATAGGAATTGAGAATGTACTATGATTGTTTCATATTTCTGTTTTATTATAAACTCTTTAAAAATTCAATTTTAATTAATTATATTATTAAAAACTAATAAGTTGTTTAGAATTATATAATTAAATGTATGTTAAAAATGTATTCATTTGTATAAAAAGAAATAAAAAATGTAAATGTTAGTTTATAAAATATATTTTAAAACTAAAGAGAGACTTGAATTTAAATTTTATAAAACCCATTTATCCATTCCTACAATCATTTACCATTTATTATCAATGAGAAGAGTGTCTCACATTGCAAAATGATTATCTGAAAAATGCAACAGATATATTTTAAAACCTCAATTTTAAAAATGTCACTAATTTAACATCTATTTGATAGATCTAGCCAAATAAATATTCAATTCATCTGGAATTCTATAATTATAAAAATGAACGAACTGCACAGTACAGATTTATAAATAACAAAAAAGTTGGAAATGCATAAAATAAAAATGAATAAAAATATTTAAAATATTTTTTAAAAAAATGTCTAAAACTGCAATAATTGCGATGGCCACGATTATTAGCTGAAGGAAATGGAATTGATCATACACTAGTGTACAATTCAATTTGATTGATCAATTTACATTCAGTCATATTTATTGGAAAGTATCTAATTTATTTCGAGTGCGAATTTCTGATCACCGTCAATTGCACCACAGATATTTAATTTTATTTGTTATTTATCAACTTCGAACAGACTTTGGGTTATGATGTGGCATAGGAATTTTATAGAATAATTCCTAAATTGATTAATATGTCATCTATAACAATTGACTCCATCTGCTCAACAAGTGGTTTAAAGGTCGAGATGATGATAACAAATTAACAAATTACCTTTGCACACATTAACATTACACGTCAGTTGTTTTCGAATAACAAATGTCTGTATTATATATTTATACAATAATTCTGATGTATTTGAACTTTAAAACAATTTTAATTAAAATCATTACAAATATCAGAGCTTATATTAAAAATTCAAAAATATGCTTAATTTAAAACAAATTATTCTTGTAATATTTTGAATCAATATGTTATATTTTGTATGTAATAAAGTAACTGAAACATATGATTAATTTTGCATAAATTTAAAAATGTTTATTTTAAGCTAATTAAAATAAAAAAAATATTATATTGCTTAAATATTTACCTTATTTTGTGTATTTGGAGGCCATCCAACTAATATTTCGGTTGATTTTTTTGATGTTTTATCTATTTTTGATTCTTGAACTGATGTACCTGCTCTTGGTGCCATATTGTATGTCAGCCTTTATTTTTTTTGTGACGTCTTACTGCAAATTTAAATTAACGTATTTTATTAATAAATATTTGTTTGTACAAATGTCTATATTTTTTATTATTTATAGGCATGTGACTTATTACCGATTTCAATTCAAAGAGAAGTAAAAATAGCACTTTCTTAAAATAATCTAAAGAAATGCTAATGCCGAAGCGTATCATAATTTAAATATTTAATTTATGATAAGCATTTGTTAACTATATACATGGCTATTACATAACTACGAGTGCATGCATTTTGTTTCTTTGGAAACCAAAAATATGTGGGATTTACTATTTAAACTTCTATAGTTTAATATTAATGGTTCTCATCAGTACACCCGTTTATAATATTTTAAAATACTATAGCAAATTGTTTTTATATATTTAATAAATCGCAAACGATGGACCATATAATTATATTGAATGTTCCAAACTGTTAATCCTGGAGACCATCCTGATGGCCGTATTCAAAGCTCATCACAACAGTTAATTGTACATAGTTTCTTTGTTTTTACTATGAAATTATATTATTTTCAGTAAATATAGTAATAGTTCTAATTTAAAATAAATTATAAAAATATGTTTCTAAATTTAAATCAGTGAGTTAGGGTTTTAGTTTCGTCTAACTCACCATCATCTACATCAGTGTCACGATGCATAGATTATGTATGATAGATATGTTTAACGACTTATTTTGAGAAGCCCCAATATATAGATAAGTCCAATATTATAAAAATGTAAAATTAGCTTAATCCCCATTTTAAAATAATATGTATACTTAGTTTTTATGATTGATGAAGTATGTAAAAAATATGAAGGGCTTCATGTTAATAAATTTAACTTTTTATGTCCCTTTTCTGAAATTAGGGTAGACAAAGCACAAATACCAGACGGTATACATTAAATATGCAAGGAGTTAATAACAGAGTACATTGCAAAATTTATTTGCATAAATGGTGTATACATACGAGTATTAAAATATACGTACTCGTAATAATTACGCTATGTATGCTTTTGAAATTTAGTTCTCTGTACATCGGGCAAATTATGTTTGATTTATTAACTTACTTTAAAAATAGGAAGCATAAAATTCAAACATGGACATTTTTTAATAAATTGTACTCGTTTTATTCTTAAGAACGAACTTGTAATGCATTCGAATATCTGCCTGATGGCTTCTTTTCAATAATACTCATCATCATCAACTTAATCCAATTGGAAAATATGCGATGAATTATATATTGTTTCCTTCCGATTTCAATCAGTAGAGTGGTGCATAAATCCCCAAGTACTTAACTTCAACTTCCTCCAATTTTGCAACGCTTATCCACATTCATACCGTATTTAATATTATACAAGCATTTTGTCACACACACGATTTGTGCAATTACCAATGGCGGTTCTATACATTTCTACTAATCATTGAAAAATACTATTTAATATGTTTGGAATATACGACTGCAATATAATTTTTAGTAGTCACTAAAATGCGTTCTGACATTAAAACAATCAATAATCATTGAATTTTATATTATTTCTTCTCTATTCTATAAGTGACTAAATTCTAATAGCCTCAACCTGTATGTGAGAGTCGTACTCAATTAGAGGCCTTATATATGCCTAAGTAGAAATCCAAGCCTTTTGGCCACACACAAGATGTGATCATTATATATAGGTCAAAATATAACTAGTTGATCTTCTGGATCGTAAACCGTATTGACGATCATGAATAATTTTATTAGATTCCAGGTAAGATATATGATTTTACAGTTAATAATTTTTCCAAGACCTTGAACAAGATTGAAGTAATGGCTATAGGTATGTAATTGGACAGATCTGATTTTAAACTCTTTTTAGGATTCCATGCGGATGGAAAATTACCAGATTGCTGGTTTAAATTTTTTAGAATTCTGTGAATTACCCTCAAACGAATTTGAATATTGATCATTAATCCATTCTAATAATAGATAATAAAACAAATTTAAACGTAATTTATATTCAATTGAGAACTTAATTGAGAATTAATAATAATAAAAATATTTCTTTATCAACCTCTACATTCTTCAGATCGTAAAAGTGGCAATTTGTAGCCTGAAAATATTTTATATGCTAATGAGATCATCTTCATTTAATGTATTTTTTTTTTTTAATATTTATTTTTGAGTGTATCTTTTAGTAATTAGTTTAATTATAGAAATTGCAATGGCTAAAGTATGCGATTGGAAAATTGAACTAATGCTCTAATACTGAGTTCTAAAATATCAATTTTCACCTTATCTAGTCTAAACTTTTGAGTTTACATTTTCTAAGACATATTTTTTCAGTTGCAATCCATTTTCACAAAATTGGAATGAATACGTTAAACTGATATAGCCATTCAAATATTCGCTTCAATCAGTTCCTAGAATATGTGTTATTCATAAAGCAAGTATAATAATATTCTAAAATCTTTATCAAAGGAGAGATACTATAAGGATAATTAAAAATACAAGCGAATAAGAAATTTGAAATTTAATTCCCTATAGGGAATAATAATTTGATTCCCTATAGAGAATAATAAAAAAAAAATAGAGAAAAACTTTTTATTAAAAAATTGGTTCTGATGAAGGTGTTGTCAGTTGTGATATATTAAATACAAAAGAGTAATCTAAGTTGATGAAACGTATTTCCGTCAGTTATGACTATATATGAAAGAAAAAAGGTAACAAATACCAATTTTAGAAAGCTACCATATGTCCTGATTAGAATTCTTGCATTGTGATTATGTATATGGAGCATCGAGATATAGTTGATTATGCGAGATTTAGATTTTTACCTTGAAGAACACATTGAACATTGTTTTGCCGAATTATTTTGAAGAATCTAGTTCCATTAAATTATTTTATTGTATTATGGTTCAAATTGATCCACAATTTAGAATATTATAGAATGAATTTATGTGATTTTACCCAACTGAAATATAATATTGAATTTAACATTACGCTTTCAATTTTTCAAATTTTAACTAATTTCATGCATCTGACTATTATCTGCTCATATTAACAATACAGAGTTTCAAAAAATTGAAGTGCATTTCTAAATACTTTGAATGAAAATTAATCATTTTGTTTTGAAGTAATTTTTCTTTTATTCTAAAAAAAAAAAATTTTAATAATTTTCTATTCATTGCAATTATACAAAATAAATTAAAATGAATAATGAATAATAAAATGTAATGCATTTCTTCTCAAGAGTGCAATAATTATGCAAAATATTACGATGGGAATTCTTTTTATCAAAAATGTGAGAAAATTCTTTAGGTTTATATTGACGAGACACATCACAACACCAAACAACGTCAATCTTTGGGTGGTATAGATGATGTATTGTACCTTGTACGTAAATTATTAAATTTAAATACACCAATTATTTATTATTTAATTAGAAAATCTACAAGTGAAATTATGAAATATTTTAATTAAATTCCATTGTTATAAGTATATATATATATATATATATATATATATATATATAAAAGCATATATATATATAATATAGAA